>JXWZ01003282.1:0-33449 GCA_000956215.1 Anopheles farauti No. 4 | reverse complement strand
AGTAGGTACTTGCGGGGAATAGAGCTCCCGGAAGGGTTCTTGAAACTTTGCTCTCGCGTACACCGAATGACCGAACGGATGGGGCGACGTGGAATAATTAAGAGTGCGGACGAGGAAAGAAAAAAAAACACACACACACACTCTCTTTTGCCCAAGGAACGAGATAAAACGGTGGCCAATTCCATGCAGCGTCCCATGGGTAATGGTGTTTTGTGAGATGGCGCAGTTGCGAACGTGAGTCTGTAGCGTAAAGTCCTCCACCGCAAACACGTGCTGAAAATGTAGCCACGCCAACAGCTAATTAGAATGTAAATGAAACGGAATGAAAATGAAATTGATAAGCGCAACGAGTCGATTCGCATGAATATGGTTTAGATCATGAAAATGAAGTTCCCTTAGCTTGCTTTGGCTCGTTTCGCACGGAGGATTAGACGACGATGCACGTCGTTTGTTTAAATGATTTTTAAGCGCTCAAATGCACTCCAGTAATTGGTTGCACTCTAATTGTGGCTCCTTTTTTTTGTCCCGTCCAAAACCGTTCGGTACACCTTTCAGGCTCAAGGGTATCATATTCTGTTTGTATTATGGATGTAATTTTTGGCTTAAGCTGTGTTTAGTTTCCTGCCAGAAGCATCACGCAAACACCCGTGATTTAAACGGTGTTTTTTGTGTCTTCGTCCTGGAAATATTCATCATCTTTCTAGTATACAAAGAAACGTACTCTCTCTGGGACATATTTTGCGTTTCGGGCACACAAACACCCACACATATACGCACGGACGACCCAAGGATCCTTTTCCGGCACCTTCATAATCCCGCACGGGTGAACACGGACCATTGAGCGAGTCTGAGAATGGTAATGGACTTTTAAGGGTGTGCAGGAAGCTTTCCTTCTTTGCACATCCTTCCCGCCAGCCAGCGGACCTTTCTCCGTTTTCCAACAAAATGACGGACACATAAAAAAACGAACGCAATACTGCGTTACAGCTGGCATCACCATAAACCACTCGCTGGATCATTTCGCAATCAGAGTTGTCCCTCGAACCGGAGGGATCCCTTTTTTTTTATCGGTTTTGCAGCCGGCCATCTTTTTTTTGCATCACTAGGCAAAGGGATCGAAGCAACAGCGAGCGATTTGTCCGATGCGTTTCCTTCCTACGTAACTCCACCCCATCGTCGCGGTGGCAACCGAGGAACAAAAAAAAGAGCACAAATGCCTGCTTGGACTGATTCGATGCGTTTTTTTTTTGACCTCACGACGAAATAAACTCGTCCAATACTAAATTGCCGATGAACGGATGCAAATGTAAATATGCAAGGCGCGCGCGGGTAAGGGCAAGGGCGCGTATAAAACAGCACAAAGAAAAGACTCACTCGCCCGTACAAGTCCATCTATGCGCCTTAGTCTAGTCCGGTGCATTTGAATTTGAAACTCATGAATAAAACAGTTTCGCGTGATGTTCGCTCTCTCTCTCCAGTGCGTTTGGTGATGGAGCCGATGTCCTGGTGGACGATAAATGGAAAGTTCTTTTTTGCCCAGCTCGTTCCGTCCAGTGTCCAGTGTCGTTTCGTCGGGCAACGCTCGAAGCATGCTCGCAAGTGAATGTGCATTTGCGTATTGCATATTTATTTTTTTTTGCGATTAAATTACCACTATCAGTAGCGAAATTCGCCAACATTACCAACACATCCCGCGCCAGACAGCGGCACGAATGTTAATGTCCGATAACAATTAGTATGATAATGCTGCATAAATCGCGCTCGTCCTGATTTGAATCGACGGACTTGAGAGCGATTAGCGCGTTGCTGTGCACACAACGGTCTTGTGTCGTTGGCCTCCCAGCATCGGGTGCACTAATAACGAGTAATGAATTTTACCCCATCAAGCACCGCAAACGTCATAGCCGGCAGGAATGTAGATTAAATTTCAATTTCCACCGAACCGAACGATTTGTC
Source organism: Anopheles farauti No. 4 (assembly GCA_000956215.1). Lineage (NCBI taxonomy): Eukaryota > Metazoa > Arthropoda > Insecta > Diptera > Culicidae > Anopheles > Anopheles farauti No. 4. The sequence goes on along the minus strand of JXWZ01003282.1, from coordinate 31,493 downwards.
AACGATTACAACCGAGTTCGGGTGTGCGCAAATATTTCAAAGGCAAACATGGTGGAGTTTAAACTTGATTCATATGGTGGTTCGATCGTAATCGCACAAACCCGATAATAAGCTCGCCGCCGGCATTCGGCAAACTACTAAACAACCCCCAAAACTTATTAGCCACGCTTCATTCGCTCGCCAATCGCGGGCGCGGGCCGGACTAGTACGGTTCGAACCGCATCCACCAACCTTGGCCACACAATTAATAACCATATTTTATCTGTTCTCATTTTCTCGCTTTCCATTCGCAGACTCCGCCAGCGTCGTCGTGCACGTCATCAACGGCGAACAGCCAGCCGCAATGCAGCACGGCAATAGTAGCGCTAATAGCGTTTTAATAAATAATCGCGGCGCTCGCGGCCCGCTGGACCGCTGGTTGGCCTACATGGGGGGCAGTAAAAATTTAATATTATCATTAGCTTCGTCCGGATTGTGCTGGCTGCTAAAATCGATCAGCGCGACCGAGTACGGCGGACACGGTCATCGGTGATTTACGGCGTAAAACCACCAACGCGGGACGAATCGCGCCACCTCCGACCGCCGGGATTGGGATATCATGTGAATATTAATAGTTAGAAAAATCTAGTTCTAAGCGTGCCACGGCACAGGGATACGCGTGTGGGTGCAGTTTTGGAAGACACACGGAGCGGGAGCGAGGAGTCTCGGCCTACGGAGCCGATATAGCTTAGGATACCTATACGCATACATATGCGATTAGCATGCAGAGAGCCCCGAAAGCGATCGAATGTTCCATTCCCTCATTGCATCACCATCCAGTCTGTTGGAAACAGACCATCCAACACAATGCACACAAGGAATACAAGACCTCTCACCCCAAATCATTTCGTTGCCTGATCCTGATTACAATTTGTCAATCCGAGTGTAAATAGTACATTAGCGATCACAAATACGACACTGAAACGCTGGAACCGAAAGCACGACGCCATGTTTCCTTCATGCCAACGCTCTCCACACAGCAACCGAAACCGAAACATGCGCAGCCGCAGCCTACTATGCTCGGGCTCCATCAATCCAGTGTAAATAGGATGACGTACCACTGTGCTGCTGCACCCGAAGTGAGCCGAAATCCAAAGCAAAGGAGTTCACCAACTTGCTGACGTTGAGGTTAGTGGCCGCAGTGGATAGAAAAGAAAGGATCCTCCCACAGACCGTGGACTTATCGCACTTTCCACGAAATGAGTGATTTACACTGCCCTGAGAAGTGGTAATCGTATCATTCATCCACCCGGCACGTCCTTTTCGTGCTGTTCAAGCGTTGCGTCCTTCATCATCGCTACGCTGTTCATCCGTTTCTGGCAGGGCAAAGACTTTGCAATACCGCAAATAATTTCTCTCTTCAAATCTCCCACGGCTCCCTCCCTCCTCCCCTCCCTGACCCCGTCATCCACTCATGCGCGTCATCTATCTGCAATATATACGATCTTACTGTACGTAATGATGTTGCATAGACTCAAATAAATTGATGATTTCTTTTTCTACAAACGGGTGTGTTTTCTTTTCTTCTCGTTTTTCTGGAGGTAGTGTTCTGTTCCAGCAACGAGATTCTTTTTTGATTTTTTTTTGTTGTTTTGATATGGTTGAGTTGAAAGAAGGTGCATGAAAGAAAAGTGTGTTGCGAAATGAACGCAACTCTCTACTGAGCTGGATTTGTGTAATGAAGTAAGTAGCTTTCAGATTTTTGTTTTCGCTATGTTGCCGGATTGCATGAAGACGAGGAGGGTGATGCTTTTGATGCAACCAGTGATTTAACAGCAACAGGAGCTTTCTTTGCCGTCGACTCATAAATCTGTTAAAAAACTTTTCTTTGATTTTAATGTTCAACCCTTCGGCGAGAAGTTTAAATGGGAATGGTACGGTTGAAAAAAGAAAATGGATAAAATATTTACTCCTCGTTACCCAGGTTTCAGGGGGTCCTCATTTATTTAAACTAAATTTGCAATGGTAGAGGAGGGAGTTAATATCAATCTTTTACAGACCAGCTAGTCAGCTTTAAAACCATTTCAACGCAAACCCACATAAACATCCGTTTTAGTTTATGTAAATACACCTTCCCGTCATCGTCAACTAATCGTCCGGATCATCCGTGCTTTGTACCAGCGAATTAGTACACACAATCAAACCGACGCTTAAAACCGGATCCGGACACCGCTCCGGACTCACCTGGCCTGGCAGTCGACGCCGAGTTGGACTGGTTCGTCAGTGTCGCCCCGGTTCGTTACCGGTGATTAGTCGCATAATGTGTGATTGTACGGGTGCACAGCGCTTTGATCAGAGGATTATTACAAAAGCCCAGTTCCATTATGTCCTGGCATCCACTACCGACAACACGCAGCAGGTCACCGGCATCCGAGTGCCTCATGGTATTTCGAACGATTAATGCAAATTATTACCATTATGCTATGAGCGTAATCATTCCACAGCATAAAAACATGAGTGTACTGTTGCCGGAAATTACCCGAAATTCGGCTCCAATGGTATGCTTCTCCGCCTCTAATGACCGTTGCGAGCACGCGGTGTGCTTGCAGCTATAAAACAACGAAAAATATAGCCACGCAAAAAAAAAAACCCCGGTTCCAAACACTCGTCCATTTTTCGACGTCGTCGGACCCCGCATGCATAATTTATGCTCGATGTACCCGCCAGCAAATTGAAAATTTTCCACCCACATCGAAACGGGAGAGAAAAGGGGATGCACCGGGTGAGCAGAAAAAGGTAACAACCGAATTAAATTCGTAACAAGCTAATTTGATGTTCATTTCCCAATGCCAATCCGGGGCTCGTCATCGGATTACGATCCACGGAACAGCACCGGGATCCGTTTGTGGGGAATGTTTTTGTGTTTTGTGCGAATTTGTCCCCTTCTCATGTGACCAGTGCAATTAGGCCGTTGGAGTGCATTTCTGTATGCATTACCTCTCGTTTCCCGCAATTTACACGCGGGGCTACCAATTTGTTATTTATGGGAGATGAAACAGTAATGGAAACGGCCGCAAAATTGGCCACGGATAGCAGACGATCAAAACACCAAGTTCGACTGTTGTTCATTCTCCATTCCCACACGTACACGTGAGTTTAATTATTGCAAACCTGATTTATTTCTCTTTTTTCGACAAATATACAACACATTAGCCTGCAACCGGGTGGTACAATAATTTTTTTTGACCAGTACTGTTTGGGATTAGCTGAATCAGATTTGAAAATTGTTTTGAACAAGGTTGGATTACACCCCTGCCCTACCGTCGTACAGATTTTCCTTAACTTTCAAATCTTTTCATACATAAAATTCGCACAAAACATTCGGGAAAATATAAGGTTCAAAGATACATTACGAATTTCAAATTGAAAAAAAAACAAAATCGGATAAGGTTTCATTCGAAAAGAAAATTCATCCAAATAATTGAAATTTCATTCGAGTTTTGTCACTCTATGAGCAGAAACGAAACACGTTCGAATAAAAGCTGTTTCAACTATTTAAAAAAAATAAACAATTTAAAACTGTACGATGAAAGCGTTACAAATATCAGCGAGATGTATTGCAAATCAAAGGGATTCAAAAACATCAAAGGTAATTCTAAAAAAAGTGGAATAAATCATCGTTTATGGCTGATGAATTATATGATGACATGAATCTAGTTTTTTTATGGAAATTTCAGTCAAATAATTCCTATCTCTAAAAAGTGTCATACAAATGCACTCTCTCTGCAATGCATTACAAGACTTTGTTCGAAATTTATGATTATGGATATTTCATTGATCATCCCTAACATGTTTCACGCACTGTACATCCATTATGCCACAATAAAAAACATGTTTTCACCTTTTTAACCCCACCCCTCACGGCCCCAGTCGCCCACTCCGCAAAGCGGAAGGACGGACGGGCGGACGAGTACCTGTTGGACGATAGAAATGGAATTAAAATAATTATGCTATCGGGAAATAAATTATTGGCAACATTAATGAACATTTATTCCGGCAACCGTGCCAAACACCCGTCCGCGTGTGTGTGTGTGTGTGTGTGTTCAAATGAATGTGACTTCAGGGCTCGGGATCGGAATGCCATAGTTTTGGGGGCGACATGATAATGATGATGATGGAATAATTTAGTGCATTCGGCTTTATGCATTCCATCACCCGGGATTGCAAACTACCACGACAAGGTATTGCAAATGCATGTTTGTGTGTCTGTACGTACGGGGAATGTCATTTTAATTTAAGTGAGCCTCGAAAGTTCTGCTCGCGAGGTCTCTTTTTTGTGTTTGTGTGGCTATTGTATACGACACTCGTGAAACTCGATTTTAGTGCTGAAGCATCAATTAGGGGACATAACATATTTTTCGGCTCTATTCGGCAACTGTTTTTCACCCACCGATCCCCGGATTCGGCTTGTTGGAGTATTTTTGCACCGGATGCATGCAGTGCCTGTTCGTTAGTGAATTCCAATCGATCTCTCTAATGCGCGGAATAGCGAAAAGTCACGATCAAACCCAAGCGTGGATCGAGTTAGTTTTCGCTGACGAATCGTTTCTAATCAGCGTACGGCGGAGATGATTTGTGCGAGCAAATAATGCTGCGCTGGATGGCAATACGAGCCTCATCGGGTTTCGGTGTAATAATAAACTCGATTCGACATCCGGAATTCGATAGTTTTAACAAGCCTTGTTACGCATTGCCATGTGAGTCACGGTGCCACACAATGGAGCCCTGATATAAGATTTAATTAGTCCCGTGTCAGGAGCAGGCTCAATGGCACAAACAAATACTCGCCATTGTACAGTACGAATCCGGAATGGGTACTAAAAGTTTGTCGATTAAATAAAGCGAAGTGAAGCGCAATTAAAGTGCGACCCGTGTTTTTTTTTTGTTGTTTAACTCTCCCCTATACCCCATCTCGTAGCGAAGTGGAAAAACACGGAGCGGATGGAAATTTTATGTAGCAAAAAATAATAAATGCGTTGATGTGCGAGCCATGTTCGGAATGTTAGCTGTTTTTGTTTTTTGCGTCATATAATACGACGAATTTAATGCACGATTTGCTGCGCATTTATACGCTGTGGTCAAACACAAAACAGGACTCGTCTCGCCACTCCGAGCGGCAAAAAAGATCGGTTTTTAGGATTTATGCACCAAGAAAGCGTGACCCCTTATCGAGCGGATTCAAATAAACACAAATTTTACATGATTTGCTGCGCTGGCTTGCTGGAAACAATCTTGATAATAATGTTGTTATTTCTCCATTCCCCCCAAACACACCGTGCCTTCAATGGCTTCACACAATAGTCGGGGCGGGAAAATCGGTGAGAAAAAAAACTCGCGAACCAGCAAAGCAAGCTAACCAAAACACCGAAATCATTCATCAAGATGATGTATGAAGCAATTAAAAATTTAATCGTTTTGCCGTTCGCTTCAAATGTGTGTTTGTGTATGTTCCTTACAGGAATACGGGCCGGTCACAATGCGCTATGCTGACCGGCTAAGAATGGTTTGGTCTCTAACACACACACACACACACTCTCTCTCTCTCTCTCTTTCTCTCCTGTATGTGTGTGTGTTTCTGTGCCCCATTTGCAAGCTAAAAATCTAATTTCAAACTCAAGTTGCAGTTGCAAACGTCGCCCAGCCGTTCGCCAAAGGTTCGCACCCAACGGGGAAAGGCAAAAAGCCGGCAAATTTATTCAAAACATTTTAAAGCGACATGATTTATCTTGAAGTTCAGCAGCCCGACAAAAAGGCTCTCGCCATCCAGCCGCTGTATTTTTTTTTGTTCCTTCGCCTCGGTTGCATTCCATTTACGTTTGAAGAAACACAAATAGTGCGTCGGTATGTTTGATTAGCGACCGCGTTTGCTCATTTACCCGGGTCGCCCGGTTGGACACGCTCTTACCTGGCAAAGGAAAACATTTTCCCAAAGCACCAACGCCCAGCGTTGTCGTCCGCGAAAAAGCGCTTTCCGAGTAGTTTTCCCAAGCATTCCCGAGTGGTAAAGAGAGCAACGGGGGAAAAAAATGAACACATCCCACCGCTGCCCAAACCATGGACGGCGTCAGCCACGAAAACGGACGAAAACAGCCACAAAAAAAAACAAAAATACAGCAGACTCGTGCACAAAATCCAAGCAAAGAACTTTATGAAGCTTACGATAGCAATTATCCAGCAGGAGAACTAATGACACGAGTGTAAGAGAATTCGGTCAGCACGAAAACAGGAGGTAAATGACACTTAAACTCAACAATGAATGTGTCTCTGTGTTGACAGGCTTCTCAAGTGCTCAGGTGCTCAGGTGCGTTTCCAGCAGGTGTATCGCAGCACCCATTGCATCTCGGGCAAGGTTGTTTCAAGGACTGCTAAGCATCGATACGTTCGCTTCTTGCTGTGGTTGTGTGTTTGCTTTCGCCATTAGTGCAATCTCTCCGCCACGGTCAGCAAATTCGTGTCCCAGTGTGTTGTTCTGTGTCCTGCATTATTCTATCCGGTTCAGTGACGCTCGTTAAGCTTCTTCGCACCAAACATCGTCACAATGGCGGTCGTGGTGGCACCATACCACATCGCCACGAACGAAATTGGCATCTCCTGTCCACGATGCAATTGCCGTTTATTTGCTTAGCCGTTTTGTGTTTATCCAGCGCGTATACTGTGGCTGGCCGGTTGGTGACGTTTAAAAAGATACCATAAAACACCAAACGGGCTGGAAATTTATGTCCTGCTGAAAGCTAGCCTACCCGCTACTGTACGAACTTCCGCTTTGTTGCCTCGAAGAGATTAAACCAGAACCGTGCTGCCCGTCCTGAAACGGTCCCGGGTCTCCGTCCCAGGGAATAGGCTCAAGGTAGCTTAGTAGTAATCAGTTAATGGAACGCGAAAACTTTCTACTCAGCAACATTTCTCCGTCGGCAGACGCAGGCAGGGTCCCGCACACGCTGGACAAAGTCCGCAATCAAGTCCACAAATTCCCAACCGACCCAACTTTACCGTGCGCTTAGATATTTGTCCCCATCTGCAAGCGGACTGAGCGGACCAGTATTCCCGGGTAGGTACCGAACTGCACCCTAAAAACATCATATTTACTTACCAACTTGCTTACAATCATCGCTCCAGGGGAATCACGAACATTTCTTTCTCTTCTTGGGAAGCGTAGAAATACCGTAGAACTACTTTTGTTCTTGCTCATGACTCTCTGCCATTCGATCTTGGCGATCTTCACTCACTCTTCGAGAACGCTTTATTTTCACTTTCGATAGGCTAAAGGTATCTCGTCTTCCTAGGTTCCAGCTAGCAGATTGTGTTGTTCTCGCGTTGCACCATTCCAACTACGTCCCTCTCGGAACGGTCATGCAGTGGACGATATATCGCGTGCTATACTATTCCACATTTTATTTTGGCTTTTTGGATGGAGTGAGTTATATTAAAATTGGTTACAAGAGGAACATCGTGTCCGATCGATTGATTGTATCAGAGCTGCAAAATAAGCTTCAAGCTTTCCAAACCTGGTAAAGGTGTATCTGTGCGAAACGGTTTTGGGTCAAGGTAATCTTTGATTGAATTGATTTTGCAAACGCACGCAAAACCTTGCACTGCGGAACGCTCTTTGTTGAGTTATTTTATTTCAAGTAGGTACTAGTTGGAAAAATGTGGGTAAGCTTTTTCGGTGCTTATTTATGTTGGTACATAAATTCGGAAGCGGATTACATTGGAGCGACTTCTTCCATCTGCACTACCGTCTTACGGCGTTGCTCAAGCTTTGGTGCTCTCAAATGAGGGGTCTTTTAGTGGGAGCCTGCGTGGGAGAAAGCTGCAGGGAACTTTCATGTGGATGGGGGGAACTATTGACGAAAGAAATTGCTATCACCCTATCGTTAAGTGCGGCTGATGTTCTGTATTGAGCGGCAGAGTTACCTCATTATCCTGCTTGCTTACAACCGTTTCAGTGTTCACATGCGCTCACTCACGTTTTCCTCGCACATCGTCACATACAAACATACATACAGCCGTACACACAACATTCATCATACACACATCACACACACACATACGTACGTACAAAATATACGAATTTGTGCCCATCCGGCTCCGGCTTTGAGCTTGAAGACTAATGGCAAAAGTGGCGATGGCTTTCACCGACATTGGTTAAACATTATTAAACTTTCTTGATATATATATATATATATATATTCCAAATATATGAACGATTGTATTTGCGTAAGATTCATGTTGTTGGTTTTGGATTATACTACAGCGTGCGGTTTCAAATTCACACCACACTCTAAATAGCGCGTATTGAAAGGAGGCTCTGGAAGTAGGAGACGAGCTTTCCGGCTTTACACCACGATCCATCCAGCGCGAGGCAACATTCGCCTGCTCGTGCCCCGGTTATCTAAATAGTGGGAGCGAAATGGGTGCGAATAGTGAACATTATAAATACGCTAGTTTAAATTGTAACCATCAGTCAGAGTGGAGAGGCAACGTCTAGGGACGAAACAATGTGCGCGAAGCGGTCAGTCCATCAAAGTCCACCGCCATCAACACCAACAAACACAACAACAACAACGACAAAACTGTTCTTTCTGTTTCCCACCGGCTTCCGAAATGCCTGCCTGCCAATTCCAAATCCTGCTGTCGCCGGCTTCGCGCAATAGATACATCACAATCGATTTTCGCCCGACCCATCCGAGTAGAAAGGGCGGATGGAAAGAGGATCGGGAAACACCTTCGCCTGCAAAACGGTAGTCCATTCCCCAAGCCCTGTTGGAAAGGTGGAAAAGCTTTTTCTCCCTTTTCATGGTAAGTTCTGTTTATCCTACAGCTTCGGCTGATTACTCCATTAGGCAAATTAATTTCCCCGCTTGCTTGCTAACACACTTCACAGCATTTCCGGACCGTCCGGCAATGCGTCGTTGCGCGATTGGTTAATTTGAGCATAGTTTATCACGACCTCTCCTTCTCCGACAATCCTCTGGTGCGGCGTTTTCTCAAATTGATACCACCTGAAAAGGTGGAACCGGAATAGGGGCTACCGTCTTGCAGACGGAAAGTTCGACCTTCCTGATCCGGGGCAGGAGATATGTAACATTGATTTTAATTAGTGATTGAATAAAGAATCTCTTCTACTGGTGCTTCCACCGCTAGCACTCATTCGTTGCCGCATTCCTCAACATTGCCAGAATAGAAGCTCGCTTAATCCATTTCTGATAGTTTCATTAATCTTCGGACCCATCCGTGGCCGGCTCCAGTTAACATTTATAGGTTCATTTTTTTTTTGTTTTGCTAGGGAGAGTGCAAAAGGAATCCAGGGGAACAGTTGAGTTGAAGGATTTTGGAATATTTGTGAAGAAACGGCGATAGTACATATTCTCACCATTTCTCTCTCATTCTTTCTCTCTTTGGCTACGATTCTGTCGCTCGTTTAATCGATACGCGAAAGTTATGACCAGCATAACATGAATAAATGTTAATATTCTTCCGATAATTGGGTATGGTTGTGTTTGTGTATCCACGCCTCATCATTCGGATACAATACAACATGCTCTTACATTATTACAGCTTCAATGCGTTGCTGCGTTAGGAGTTTTTACATTTGTGCTTTTCATTTATAGTTTTATCTTTGATTACCTGTTTCCAACGAGTGGGCAATAGCTTCTCTGGCTACAAATGCATACGATCAAATGCGAGATCAGTACGATCAGTATCGTAAAGAGGACTTTCTCTTTTCGTTCTATTTTGTTTTATCTTGATTTATAATACAAAGGCAGAAAATGTTTCATGTCGCGAAGTAGTAAGGTAAGAGATGGCAATTAATCCATAGCTTTGACATTTTTAAACGAGATAAACTTTCTTCTTCGTTCGTTCATTCATTCGTACATAACTGTCATAAATTGTTATGTTCTGTTCTGATTTCTCTTGAAAAGCAAGATTCCTATTAATTAAACTATCATCCATCTTCCTGCTTCAAGGGGTCAAACGATTTGTCAATTCCGCAATAAATATATACTCACCCACCTCGTCCACACACTCCTCCCCCCCATCGACAGTCATCTTGTACTTCGTTTCCGATAGATATTTCCTTCGACCCTTCAGCATACGTGCACCGCCTTCAAGGTTATGCAGAATTTTACCTTCCTTTTTCTTCCTGCCTATCATAAGATAAAAGCTCTACTTTGTATATGGATTCTGTATTCCGTCCATTTGGACGTCCTTTTTACGGATAGTGTTCATACAGGTTCTATCACTCCTTTCCGGATGGTTGAATGTTTCGAATACCGATTGTATAAATATTTTCCTTTAGTATAAATTTGTATGCCGCGACGATTGGCAGCGAATTCATAGGAAGTGAAAAGGTTGGATGGAAGTAAGAACTTTTTTCCACCCATGTGGGTTAGATGAAACTGTTGGCAGTTGAAAGAGATGTAAAATGGCGGAATCAATAACGTAGTGCAACTTTTCCTGAAAATAAAAATATGAGCAAATAATTTAAACAAATTAAATTATTTAACTAACAAAAACACGTATCACTAACATTGTTCATAAATTCATCCGTTTACTGGTAAAAAAACTTCTTTTCACTTCAACAAATTTTTATTAGAGCTTTAGGTAATTGATTTAGATAATCATTTTTCTTTTAATTACTGTTCCAACCGACACATTGATCAGCGTATTACAAAGAATTGCAAATAATTTTAACCCCTTACCCAAAATGTGTACATATTTTCTTTCAGACAATACTAATCAAAACAAAGATATTCGTTACAATGTTCGTGTTTATTATACTTAACAGTATTCTCCACTAAATAGCAGTTTCATCGCATTACGCAAGAAAATATTTCCGTAGTGATAATATCACATTCCTCTTCGATCTCCATTTTTCGTTTACCTCATTTTTATCAGTAAATTACCGTAAAAATTTGAAAGAAATTTAAGTGGTCAATGATTCCACAAAGTTACGCTCTCAAATAGTTACTTTTAATTTTGAAAGAAATTTTAGTGGTTGTCTGTATCAGTTAATTCGAATTACTTCAGTTCATGATGACTTTTGCAAAAATAATAGCATTTATGGATTAAATATTGGCTTTGGAAAGCACAATATGCTAACCATTTCATATCAGAAAAGGTGTTATTACATTAACCTGGGAACACCTGATGAGAAACTACCTGACAAATTTTACCAAGAATAAGGCAAAAATTTAGGGTATAGAAAATATTGAGAAATTTTAGTGGTTGTTTGGTTCAGCCAATCGATAAATTTGCTGTACACGTCAATTGTATCAGTCATAAGATTAGTAGTTTTGAAAGAAATTGCAGTGGTTGCTTCGTTTGACGACTTCACCACCATCGAGTACCAACTTTGCTACACAGCTGCCGCACACATTTTCGCATCAACACACTTTCGCACGGAAACGACCCCCACTGAGCATGCGCTGTGGACACGCACACCGACACAAAACGAAAAAAGATTTGTGTCTTACAGTAACACCAAATGTCGTGGCCGCGTGTGACGAAAAGCGATGAAATAATGCTGTGACAATCGATGATTCACTGGTAGCTGCCAGGCACGATGCGAAGAACGCCGAGAAAGGTTGGAGAATGTTCCGGATTCTAGTAGTGGGACGTTTCTTTTCAGCCATCACCGAGCGGTAAATTGAGGTTATGTGGAGCGTATCGCTCAGTCATCGCATGAGCACGTCATCACTCCACACTAACACATCCAAGCGCCGTGCGTCGTAGCTGCAAGAACAGAAAATCTGCCTGTTAGCACATCAAATCGCAGAAAATTCGGGCGATAAAATGGAAACCATTACTGGAAAACTATAATTCTATACTCACTTACAATTAACTCCGCAACGACGGTGATCGATCCCTTGCGTGGGAAGAAAGGAAACCACGTGTCGGTACATACAGCACGCCCTGGGTGACGCCATCTTGCAATTCGATTAAAATACAGCGGATGATGTGACTAACTTCGGTGAGAAACGTAGCCAACGATTTCACAATTAATCGCCCCACAACACCCGCTTCGTATGTGCTTTCACACAATCGAATCACTTCACGACATACGCCACACGTTAGGGTTTCACTTTCTCCTTTCGCCGCCATATTGCCAACCACCGCCAGGCTTGGGTGGCCTGGCGGTGGCAGCAGCAACAGCAACAGCACCAGCAGCAACACAAAATTGACGACTACACTCGGCGGCGAACACACAAGGAATGACGTTTCTCACGGGAAATGTCGTGGATTTTGTACTCTTCTGTAGGTACAGGAAACGGCTTCACGCACACACCCTTACATCCGTGTTCCACACCCGTTCAACCGGTTTACTCATGTAAACTTTACCTTGAAATAATGCTGCAATTCTTGTTTCCAACGCTACATTGAAAATAAATACATTTCCTTTTCGATATTTTAGCGTTTGCACTACCTGGAAACAACGAACACGTCTTATAATAAGGGTAGAATTTCTACCCAAGCCAATGCTTCATGCTTTGTTGTGTGCGTGGTCTCGGTTGCAATGTGACACACACACACTATTTCATTACCGGCGTTTCAACGGTTGAATGTGACGCCGACAATTTGCCGCCTTATTTATAAGGCACGCCAAATCGTAGTACTTGCCGTATTTCGGCACTGCAAAAAGAAATACGAATTTTCGAAGTTGTATCAACGTTTTCACGTCTTACCAATGCTATAGATTGAACAACGTTATTTGAATAAACAAAATATTAGGTTTTTCTTCTTGGCGTAAAAGAGATAGCATGTGCAAAGCGTATCACACTCTTCACTCCGATTGCAGAGAAACCTCCCGCATTAGCTCAGCCAAAACTAGAACATTCACTCACACAAGTGCACAATCACAATACGAATTTTAAGATTTCACATTCGTTTTGGCTATATTTAGGTTCACCCGTCTGGACATGTGTACCGTGTTCCTTGTATTTACACGTGTGTGTAGCATAATTTTTCGATTTTTGAAACAATGTATAACCATCGAAAAACTGTGTTACATGGAGCACATATCGAAATGCATTTAATAACTTTCTTAGATTATCAAACATTCACTAGAACCAAATAGTTATACTCCAAAACATATGTTTTTCATTAAATTTCTTTAAGACCGCCGGTGAAGCTATATCCGAATCGCTCTTGGTGTGAGTGCAGCAGTAACAAACGCCGGTATGACAGTGGTGTGAGTGTTATACTTGCTTGAAGGTAATACTTCACACTCACACACACTAATGCTCGCATGAGATGAGAATGGAATTCTTTAATCTAAAAAAATGCTAACAATAGAAACTTAAATAACCAACTCCAACATACTTGAGATGCGGCGCATAACACAAAAATTGCTGGTTTATGTGCATGTTCATCATATCGAGTACAGAATTTTCTTCCATTCCATGCAGTGTTGGCATTTATTTATAGAATGCAAAGCATGGTCCATCGCACTCTGCTGCTTTCTCTTCGCCCAAATCTTCAGCTACCATTTACGACAGCAATGTAGCGAGCTGTTGATATTTATCGTACCGGAATGGAGGAAAGTTACCAACAATGTGAAGTAATAACAAATTTACATAAAATATTGATGTTGTTAACTTGTTCGCGTTAAAGTGTTTATTTTACCCGGGGAATGCAATATCAGTGCCCACCAAAATGCACACGTACACAGGGATGCACATGCCAAAAACCCAGAGAACAGCTCCCAACGGCACAGTGCAGCGGTACGGTGCAAGCGTCGAAGTTCGAGTTTCATGCAAATGAAATTGCATCGATCGGTTTGTCGGTCGGTCGTACGGGTACAAACGTTTAGTTTTTCCTTGCAAATCAATGCATCCCAGCAGCCAACCATTTTCCGTGTTCCTTTTCTCTAAGGCCATTGCCTGTAAATTTATAGCGTATTCAGAACAAATATGCATGAATGCCCTTTCAGTGTTTTCATAACGAACAGGATGACGCATCTTGTATGCAACTCTTTGTTTGAATGACAGATGCCCCTATAGCCCTCCGAGTGGCGAGCAGTATGTAAAGCTTACAATTTCATAGCGAAACGGCGAAAGATGAAAGGATAACTGATAAAATTATGCAGTGCGTATCTTATGACTTTCTTTAACAACTTCGCCAAGCATAGTTTAAAATAAAAAAGGCACCCACTGGACACAAAAACCCAAGGCTGCGTCATCTAATTCAATAATAAATCTCCTTTTATAAAACAACATTTCTTGGGGTTGTGGGCAAAGACATTTTTGCAATTAAATGCCATCTTTAAAACCTTGAATTTATCTCCAAATTTTATTACCGTTGCGAACTGCTTGACTTCGCTATTCTTGTTGGCATTGAACAAGAGTTTTCGTTTCGGGTTTCGTTTACCTGTTCGAATGTTCTTTACTGCATCCTTCCACAAACTAAATCCCAGGTAGAAGTACAAATGCAATTTTACGACTTGAAGCCCGTGTGTGGTACGCTTTATGTGGTTGGCAATTTGTGCGGGAAGACGGATAATATACTGTAGAGTCGCGCCTGAAAGCGACGCCAAACGACGTTTTCGGTTACGGTGCTGAACAAAGTTTGGCCCTTCCTCTTATGGAACGCGGTTTCCGCGACAAGTAGCGAATTTGTTTCTGCAAGCACGTGTGCACGTTCCGTTCCACCGTTCGGTTGGAGTAAGTTCGTTTGAAGAGCTTTAAATTACCTGGGCCACGTTACAGCTATGTTCCACATTGCTGGCACGCAAAGTACCGTTACAAGGGTAGGATCGAAAAAGGGTTCAATCGAACGGTTGGTCGCTAAAACGGTGCGATATACCACCTTTTTTCCAGGAAAAGATGTAAAAGTAAATGCGAAAGTGTGATTCTTCCGCTAGATTTAACGTGCCGGTGCGGAGGTGCACGTGCATGGTAGAAAGCCAACCGCGAACAACAATCAAAAGTTGATTCTTCAAGCAAGTGGAAGTTAAAGTTAAAGTTTTGCAAGATTAACTTCACTTGCGCGTTGCTGGAAAACTATACATCAACAAAACGCTAAGCCCCTATAAGCTCAGTTAGTAGTCGTGTTCAGAACGTTAGTACGTTTGTTTCTATTAAATTATTTTCAAATGCTATTAAATGACGTCCAAAAGACTATGTAGGCTGATAAAATACAGCTTCTGAGCACCGTCTACAATTACCCACCTTCGACACAAACAAAAGAAATATACGCGGAAGCGTTTTACAACGGACCGGCGCAGTAAGCATAGCAGCATCGTTCCAAAACCATTTAAAGTTTCGTCTAAAACTCAATTATCAACATTCGCACCGATGGCGGTATAGAGGGACGGCAGGTTGGGTAAACATGTTTACCCAGGAGTTTGGGTATTGCAATTTCCGTATCTTCATGCATTTCGCAGCACTTTACTTGACGGCCCTAGTTCGCTCTTCTGGCCTATGTCAGCATGCAAGGGCTGCAAATTACTTTGCTCCGTCGGCGGCCATATGCGCATCGGTGGGTGTTTCCTGGACCACTCCAGTCGCTTCGTTGCTACTAAACTTTCATACAACGCAAATAGCTGAAATGAAATCTCCCTTCTGCATACTTGCTTTCTTTAGTCTACCACCTACAGGCATGGAGAGAACTACTTTCGCTCTTAGCAACTGTTCTTGACTTCTGACACAGCGCGGCTTCCCAGCGATGAACGCGTACCTTCTACCACGGATCCGTAGCTTCTCGTGCCAGCAGCCCAAAAACTGCCTTCATCGTCGTCGTCCCCGTCGTTAATAGTGTTAGCAAATGAGCAAAGCGACACGAAATTGCCCATAAAACGATGTTACCCTCCCGTTCGTACGCCATAAATAACAAGCAAAATATTTGAACGAAACGAACGAAATCATTGTGCTTCCGACGAATTACGGAACGGTGTGAAGCGACCACACGCATCCTCCACATCCCCCGCAGCATCAAGGCGCGGCGCGACGAGATGAGATTAAATTTTTCCTCTTCATTTCCGGTGGCAATTTAAATATTTTGATTTTTGTTGCCACCATCGTCGGGGTTCAGTTTTACATACGCCATTGTGTGCCAGGAACACATGTTTGCCGTCAACACCGCGTGACCTAGACCAGCGGGCTAGGTGTCACGTACTTTTCGCCGGGGTCGGGACATTCTTCAGCAGGCTTGAAAGTGCCGGTAAAATTTGTATCAACATCGTTCGGCTTTCCCATCCCACGCGCACATAATTACACTTTAAAAAGCTGCTGGGTCTGGTTAAGGTTCTATTCAACTGAACATCCCTTTGGTTTGTGTTCTTGGCGAGGTAGGATGGTGAAGATGGTGCACTTTAAAGCTGGAAGCGTATGCAAACTCCGACTCGTATGCCTGTGGGCTCGACGGTGATTGTCTTCATTTCACCGTTTCGAAATGCTATTCCACGCAGAGCGCAAGGGTAAACTTGGGTTGGTGTGGGCTTTCTTAAGCCGTAAGAAAATGATGTTTGCGAAGTAGCGTGGCGTGTAGAACGGAACAAAAAAGCTACCCACAGAAGGGGTTGAGGCGAACGGTGGCGGTGGCGGCTTCAGATTCGGTGTGTGGCAACATGGCATTTGGCTATCCATTTCGTTGCCTTTCATTTGCAGACTATTCCGGCCGGGTAAGGCTTCGTAATGCTCAAGAATTTAGCGTAGAATGTTTCACCGAATGCGAATTGTTCCTAAATAGGGAAAATATTTCTAAATTGTTCGTACCGCACTTCAGGCATCGCTGCCGCCACCACCGAGCAGACCGAGTCTTTGAGCTTACAATCGTTTCTGTTCCATACGGAAGGGTCGCTTTCAAGCTCTCATTCGGAATGGAAACATGGAATAAACCTTCGAAGCGGGGTTTCAGCGGATAAGAATCCATAACAGCTTTTAAAAGAATGAAAATGGTCTGACAAGCGAAAAGCGATAAAGCTACGACGTTTCGAAATTCTTTTCTATCGGTAATGAAAGAATCTACGACAATCGAATGAATACAAATTGGTTTTGATAGTATGTTTTTTTTGCATCTGTAACGCATTGTATTTGTAACGGTTGAAGAATTTACCCATTACAT
Source organism: Anopheles farauti No. 4 (assembly GCA_000956215.1). NCBI lineage: Eukaryota > Metazoa > Arthropoda > Insecta > Diptera > Culicidae > Anopheles > Anopheles farauti No. 4. Next base: position 14,390 of record JXWZ01003282.1, on the reverse strand, counting down.
AAGCGCAAACCGACCGTTTGCCGTTTGATAAGCCATTTTTTTACTGATCTTCCACATACTCACACATGAGCCAGTTCCGTGCCGGGTTTATTAATCCCAATCATCGTTCAGTGCCATTTTCGGTACGTTCGGTAAGCGATGTCGGATTCTCGAAAAACGCCGTGGAGTTTTCCTCGGTTCGAGCAGTTTTCCAATTCTGTCCCAGCTCATTTCTTGCGGTACAAAGACAAGAATCATCCAGTCGGCAGGATTATAGCCGCTGATTATTGCTATCAGTCAGCTGGGATCAGCGTCCTTCGTTTGCCGGCGAAACTCTACTTTGCCACTAATTATGTGATTGTTTGCCAACAAGCAAACAACTGGGCGAAGCAGTATCGGTTCGACCACCAGAAATGGTGCGCAAAACGACGGCTACACCGATTCCAACTTCTGGTAATGGGGTCGGACAGTGAGGATTTTCAGGATGACGTCGCTTGACCTCGTGCAAGACGATAATCAATGCTATTCCGGTGAACCGATAAGTTCTGCCCGTACGTTCCGAACGTTTGCGAATGTCTGATCCGGTGTTGTAGCCATTACCCACCGTGGTCATTAATCCCGATAAGCTTAGGTATCGACAAGTGAAATTATCCACCAGTGATAGACTGCCGGCGGGTTGGATTCAATCGAGCGTGCTTCTTCGGCGCTGATTAGCGCCGGGAGCTGCTCATCAAAGCTCACCAGCGACTGTTAATTGTCGGCATGAAAGCTACCGAAAGCTTTACGAGCTACTAAATGATACTGGAACGTCGGGTGTTTGGGACATATAAAACAATCATGAACGCTTATCGCTCTTCGAAATATATGTGTGAAGCTATATTCAATCAAGAATACATTAAACGATTTTCTGATGAGTTTCCTTAAAGAAGATGATCTTCAAATTAGGTCCGGTTTACACCTGGTTACCTCGCACACGAGCACCCATCTCTAAGAAGAAAACAGATACATTGGATTATTCCATTTCATCATTTACGATAAATTCTTCCCACTCGTCTTGAAGATCGAAGCAAGCAGTGTGGAAAATATTCCAACTCAACCACAAAGCGTCCCACACAAAAATGAAACTGTTCCCTTGCAATCTTTAAGCAATTTTACGTGTTTAAGCTTGACCGCAACGACTGCCGGGGCCGAACATGTCCGATAAGGTTCGTAATTGAATTGGAACATAAAACCTAATACATGTGAAAGTGCCATTGGCAAACACCGAATCACTGAATGGAGATACGGTCCCGGCACCGGGATTACTGGACGCTCATCAGAGAGGACACTTTTAAGAAGTTGTTTTAAGGAGTGCCAGCCACACGACAAAGAACGAATCGCACCATCCTTGGAAGTGATTTGTCTGTCTCGTGTTCCAGATTCGTACGAATTCATTACGTCTATGGCAAGTGTCTTGGAATAGCGTGAACCTTTCTGATGACAATGCTCCATTATCGAAGCAAGGAGCGTACTCCGAAGCAAACCCAACTCTGGTTGGAACATTGCACTAAACGTAATGGATTTATTAATGAGCCCCAACGAAGATGCTCGCTGAAGGTCAAGCACAACATTTATTGGCAAAATATGAAAGCTATAAATGTAAATACTTGGCACAAATAACGCGAACGCGAATCGAAATATGATGTCATCTTTTTGTGGACCAAAACATACCCACTCTTAATTGGGAATATCCATCGCAATCAAGCCTTGCCCGTGGCGAATCCGACTGGCGAATGCGAATCGTGCCTTTGTAGTTGAGAGACCGAACGAATCCACCGTGAAAAAAAAAACCACCAGCGTACGAAAACAACGGTCTACCTTTTTGTTGTTTGCTTTTTTGGATGCTGCAAAGGAAAACTTTTTCCTTTCCCGTTCTCCGTTCCTTCTCCGAGGGCAACAAATCGAAGAAGGAAGACAACACTCACGCTCCACACAAACCGGCAGGGAATCGTATAAATGGTGCAATTTTTTCGCTTCGCCTTTTTTCCAGGCGCTCGTAAATTTTCCTCCATTCGCCATATTGAAATAAACGATGGCCGTAGCAAGACTGCGGGCAAAAAGCGTACAGCAAGCGCTACTACTCATGTGGTAGAAATTCGATTCGACACACCGTGTGTCGGCACGGCGTAAAAGGCAGGTGAAACTGAAACGCTTGCAGTGCGAAGAACAAGCAATACCAACACACAACCGAAAAAACGCAATCCGGCTACCAAAGCAATTTTACAGATGAAAGGAACATGGCCCTTACAGCATGAAAAAAGAAAGCAGAGCATCCGAAAATAGTGTTCCATATACAAGCCACGGTGCACACACATTAGTAAGCCGGTGGAACCGCTGCCACTGTCGAGAAATCTGCCAGCTTTAATTTCCAGCCAGCTACATGCCCCATCTTTCTGTAAAGGCAGCGAACGGTTTTATTTCTGTTTTAAAAGCTTTTCTGCTTTCTCGCTGCAACAAACGAGGGAATAAAAAAAGAAACGTTCGGCAAGCCATATCGCCACGGCGAGGCGAAGCTTTCATGCTAGAAGATCCTTTACCACTACATACACATACATACACTATCGTGGCTCTCAGTCAAGGAAGCAGCGCACATCATCGTTGTCGCAAACGCCGTCATTCTGCTCCATCTCACCCGGCTCACAAAAAGCCTTTTTGGACGCGCGGTCGCTCGACATCGGCCACGTCGGCCGTCGGAACCGAGCACAACCGCCGTCGTTACAGGGACCTGAGCTGGAAAGGATCATAAATAAGGTTGTTATAAAGTTTAGTGAGCTCGATGCCATCAAAAACCCCGAAAAGTACTCTCTCGTTCGGTCTCCTCTTTATGTGTGTATATTTGGTTTCACTGATGCCATCTGCACCTCAGCACGATGGTGGACCGGCCGGGAAACAGGGTGTGTGCAAGGATTCATTGTCTCAAGTTATTCGTAGCTTTTTGCCGCAGCGACAACGACGCCTCGCTAGATCCTTTGCTAGTGCACATGTAAAAACGATTATAGGAAAAACCCCAACTATAATTTATGTCCTTGTATAATGTCGGCCAACGGAGGCAAGTGCAACGGGTTGTGCACACCAGGATACTCGTATCTTCTCGTACGACGCATTGAGTACGCCAATCGTGGCAGGCTTTTGCCGCCAGCAAGTGGTTGAATGAATGAGCTGACGTTCGTTAAGAATGAAGAACCTTCCCCGATAATTTATGAATTTGACACTAACATACACGCAGAAGGGAAGTGGCGGGATCGGCCCAGAATGCACCGGAAATGCAATGAAACAATGATAAAAAGTCTGAAAAGTATCATTGAAAAAGTAGAATCACAGCAAAAAAAGGCACACGAAAAGTGAGGCTAAATAGAAAAGTTGTTCTACATCGGGGCGGATGTGTTTTACACAAGCATTAAGTGAAAATTAGGAATGCATTTCCATCTTAGTTCCACCTCCTTTCCCTACCATCCCAAATGGGTTCCCCGGGTTCAATCAGGCCTTCCCTGGCTTCGGAAAAAAACACTGAGAGAGTGTATGAAATGAGGAGCATAATTTATGAACCGCCCATCAACTGCGTAGAAGCGACCGGAGCGAAGGAAAAAGTTTTGAAATAGATTTTGAAAAGTTTCATTAAACTAATTCTGCCGCTTTATCATCTGCTTTGTGGAAGCGAAAGCTCGTTCGTTCGTTTTAGCGGAAAATTTGACGTGTCCCGGAATGGTCGAGCCGCATGGAAAATAATTTACTTGTTTTATGAAACTGTTCTGAAACTATTGCCAATCCCACCAAGCGATAGAAACCATGATTTGTAGCCATTTTGGGTGGATGATTTAATTAAAATTATTTTTTAATTACATTCTGCCGCCGTCTCGGGGAACGCATCTCTGGCCCAGGCCCTTTTTAGCCATAAACTATTAGGAGTGTAAAGAGCGGACAGGAGTGCAAAACCGGTGTTTTAGTTTGTGCTTTTTCATTAAACGATTATTAAGTGGAAAGGTGTTAGTAGCTAATGAGCTCCCGTTTGTAATACCGATGTTTTCGGTGCATTATGCTTTCTTTCTCATAATGGAGCTTCCTTTGGCTGTAACGCGGTGTTGTAGCCCGTGTCCACGTTAAACCACAACGTTAAACAAGCACAAGAACCATTTTCCCATTAGAAATAAACTACACACTCATCCAATTCCGCGGAATCTGTTGTTGCCGCGCGCTGGCACATCCCCCGGAGAAGGTCAGTTTGTCTAGAAATAAACCTCGGCCCGGTGTTAAATATGTAGCAACACAACATCTGTTGTAGCTCGAACCGAAACCCCGGGGCGACCATCTGCGGCTGCCCGGCTGGACGCCATTTTGTTGTGGTGCATCGCATCGAACCGTACGCCGACCACGTGCACGGGTATGTAGCTACTGCAGTGCATTTGCACTAAGCCCGGGTCAAAGCGAATCCCTACACCCTGCAGCAACAAAGCACACAGCCACCCCGTGTAATAATGTGCTGCTGGTTTCGGTTGGAGGCCAATTTAAAGTGTTGCACACACATTGTTTCGATATGGGATGTTGGGAGTGAAGTTAATGCATGCAGTGATCATTGTTTCATTGATTGTTGGCGCCTATTACGTGAGGCCAGTTAGCCACCGATTCCATAGTGATCTGGTGCAGGCAAATAATATTACGCTTTTGTCCGAAGTGTTTTCCGCTCCAGTTTCGGGGTGGCCATCAACGCATCACCATAGTATTTTATGACGGCTGCCATTAAAACATGCTGATGATAGAGAACGGTGTCGTGTAAGCAAAAATGTTAACAGCTACTTAAACAAACTCATTGTTCTTTGGGTGATTAAACTTGACGTTTTGAATAAATTCCGAGCGAAAAAGTCACACTCATCAGCAGGCGCTACCGGTCAGAACACGAATCCCGTTTGTAATTACGATCGTACGACCATCGTGCTCCCATTAGTCCCGGGATCTCAAAAAGCCAAACAAAATGCCCCATTTTCACATCCACATTCGCCTTTTCTCTCACTTACGCGCTGAGTATCGGCCTCTCGAATATTATAAACAGCATAAACATTTTCATAATCTGTACGTGTGTATTGGGGCACGGGGGTTTCGTGACCATATGCTTAGCGGCATAATTAATTCGCAAACATGCAAATAATGTCGCTGTTCAAACACAGTCAAACAATGGTGGCTTCTTCAAACGAAGCGAGGCGGTGCAAACGTCGACCAAAAAGCATCGACCCCTTGTATATCGCCTACTTTATGGCGCTGTTGTAGAAGGTCGATAATTGTCAGCCCAATCATGACGCGCGTGCCGTGCGGCAAGATGCCATTTCCAAAGCGGCGCAGATTTCAAATCTCCGGTTAGAAAAGGATGCGGAGCTTCCCTTTTCAGCCTCTCGTAAAGAATGGACTTTAATGGCAGCTGGTAGCTGGTTCGAGCCGGTCCGACCCAGGTTTGTCGTCGCATTCACCGGGCGATTATTGGCCATACGCTACCCGTGTCTTACTAAAAAGCGATTGTAAATATTTGCCTTTTCCACATCGATCGAAGGACCCAAGGACCTGCCGCAATCGGGATCAGGAGCTTGAATTCGTTGCATAAAAGCGTCCGCATTTCCTTGAAGTCTTCTCCGCTCCGATGGACATCCTTTGCTGATTTGTTGGGCTGATTACATTTAATTCGCTTTTTAGATACCGTTCACAAATGGTGTAGCGTTGCTAAATACCCCGCAAAACAACTTGCCAAGCAGATTCCAAGATGCCGGCACTATTGGCAAGTGTATGCGAGGGTTATTTACCGGCAGGATCTTTGGGACTGTTTGACGAGAATGCAACGTTTCAGCACGGAGATGGATCCGATGGATAAATCAACTCAATCAAACCGCCAACTTTGTGGCCCACGGTACGGCAAAAGTTGGTGTAACAACGCTGCACTTCCAGCAACTAATTTCCCGACTTCTTCTCTGACATTTCCTGCATCACATTATCACCGGAGTCGCATCGGCGATAAGTGCTGGTGCTTTTAGTAACTTTCTGGCTTGCAAGATTGTGACCGGTTGGAGGCACATCAATCTTCAAAGCAGCCGTCCGTTCGACGGATGGTTCGACTGGGCGCAGCATCAAATGAGCCATCACTGAGTCCACTGAGCGAAGGTCATCGATGGTATGTCCGATGCATGGTCACACGCTAATAAATCTATCATCGTCCAGACAGGCTAACGATGCACAGAATCTCTTTAGCCGACCTCAGCAGGCCACGGCGTCCAGGATGCACACGAAAACACCGTAGCGGAACAATTTTCAGCTCATTCGAACTTACAGCAGGAAGTGACTGATGTTGACGGAGATTTATTGCAGAACCACAGCTTTCTCGAATTCGGTATCTATGCGATAGATATATGTGAATGCAATATAACGCTTGTTAGAACTACTAAGAAGCTTAATTTTCATTCCCTATTTCCACTTTAACTTCAAACACATTTCACTAAACACTATCGAACCTACAAACTTGTTTACACTCAAGTAGATTGCAGACTGTTTGGTTTGAAGGAAGAGAAATGACAGCTAAACACATGTTTTGATTGTCAAATGGCGCAAGATTTTCCGACATGCATATGTTAATTGCAAACAGTGGATCAACAAAGTAGTGCGTGGTTTTTTTTATAGATAGTGAAATAATACAAAAAAAACGGTATAGCTATATGAAGTTTGACTTACCGCAGCCGAAGGAGCCCGGTTTGTTTGGCACAACAAACTCATCTGTTGGAAGGCTGCCCGTAGCCAAAACGTCCGTCACCCATCGGACTGCCCCAAAGAACGGTGGGAAGTTTGGTGCGTTTAGGTTGAGTGCGTGTTTTTGTACGTGAGGGAAGCAGAAGAGGAGAGGCAAGTGAAGTGTGCCGTGGACGTTCGTCCAGCTCTACCGGTCATCGTTATCCGGGCGGGATTAAACGTTGGCCGTGTTCGGTGCACTGAGACGGGAGCTTCTCGGTTCGATCTGCAATGATTTGTGGTACAATTCGTCGTCGTCCAGCAGCAACGATGTATCCAGGAGGTAGGATGTAACTTTCGGTATGTGATCAATTTTGTACGGCGTCTGTTGGAAGTGGCGTATCTCACGTATTACGTGTGCAATCTGAAATTAAATCACGAAACGGTGGATCGATTAGTCCGTCGTCCGACGTGCATGAGAGCTTGCTCCACTCTCACTTACCATACGCATTTTCGAGAAGTTGAGCAACCCATCCGGTGTAAAGTCTGGTGTGCCCTCCTCGATGAAGGACAGATCGGTCAGATACATGCCCAGGTACGGAATGCAGGGTGGATCGCATCGGTGCAGGGCCTCGCGCATCACACGAAACCTTCCGTCCGAGCATACCACGGCCTGCAGTTTAGTGATTGTCGATTTGATCTGAGAGGGCAAATAAAGCGCACGGATTAGCAAGCCACCAGGAATGTGTCGTATGCCGGGTAAATACGGTTTGCGGACGCAAACAATGAGACAGTTTTCGTGACAGATTCCACACAAAGCAACCGTAAAATCAAATACACCCATCGTCTAAACAACCGTGCTGCATATCTGCACGAACGGGCAGCCTCCACCACCACGAGCACGAGCACAATCGAAAATGGGAAAATAAAACCCCATCGCCCATCATTTCATTACGCCCCAAAGTGCAAACACAAACCTAGCGCATTCGTTTGCAAATGAGTGGGGCAAATAGGTGAGTTCCGGCTTGGGAAATATTTATTTTTATGACCATAGAATTCGCAAAGGATATCGTTGCTTGCAGACCCTGGCTCGAAGCGTTTTCCGCAAAAACGAGCTATACACGGCGAAAGAACCCGCGCGTGGATCGTAAACCGGGCGTGGTGGTGATTTTATTGGCTACTTGCATGAACTTTTTGCTGACCTCCCCGCTGAATATTTTCGGGGCGGAAACGCGTTTCCTGCGCGTTGTTGTCTGCTGCACTAAAGTTCATCATAATAAAAACAAAACGAATAATACCCAGCCAGTTTGCGAAACAATACGACGAGTGCTGCTTCATCGGTCCATGGTCGTACTGGAGTTGTAAACGACCGAGGAAAAGTCTGGAGCTGGTCCAATTCTTATCAATGTGTTGGTCGGGTGAAAGAAAATAAAACACAAAACATGAACCGTGAAAGCCGTGAACTTACGCTCAGAATCGAATGAAATCAGAAGTAATACTCATTGTTTCGCATTTCAAGCCCGACTATTTGCTATCCCGGGAGTCGGTGGGGCTCAAATGGCGAACCTTCGCGCAACTAGTAGATGCCAATCCGTACCAGGCCGAATTTGTTGTCATTGGAAGATAATAAATTACAATCCGTAAAGTTTTTGCTATCCTTAAATGGAAGTTTTTGTCCAGAAAGGAAAATGGAATTTTCACGCTTTGTTAGATGAATGAATTCCACGCACGGGAGACCATTTACGTTGCAAAAAAAAAAAAACAACGAACAAGCGATTCAAAAATACAAAAAATACACGTCTGCACAGTGGCGTGTATGAGCTATTAAACTCTGAATTCAAAGCTTTTCCACTTTACTGCTTTTCTTGCCGGATTAGACAAGCGAATTTACAAAGCAATCTAACTTCTCACTCCTTGGGTGGGTAAATAAATCTACTTCTTGTGTGAATCCGGCGAACTCCGGGGGATTTTTTTCTTCCATTTTCATCCATTTTTTTCTTTCATCCAACCACCGCAAACCGTCTGGTGTTGGTGGCTTGGCGATTTTGTTTTCTTAATTTTTAATGGAAAGTCAACTTATTCTTTCCTACACCCGAAGGAGCATGCAAAGCGTACACAGTTCGGTGGATGTTCTGTTCCTTTTGGAAGTAAACCAACCCGGTGAAATACCTCCAGGGAGCTGGGACACGGTGTGGTGTGGTGTTGTGCTTACGCTAATTGAAATAACGACAATGTAATTCTACAGCGTCAGGAAAAACAGTTTCACATATGTAAACAAACACATGTACCAGCACCTATCTCCAGAGTATTCACCTGTGCTCACCGTCTCTGTTTCCTCTGTCTCTGCAGCGAATGTATTCCATCGAGAAAATGGCAAACAACGCTCAGCAATGAGATGAGCTCCGTGTGGGTGTGAGTGTGTGTGTCACGCCGTTGGCGGCATTGTAGCAGAAGAAAGCTTTTCCTGGGAGTACACCCAGGACCTTCTCTCGTTGTGCGTGAGAGTTGTTGGAAAGTTGTTCGCCGTTGTCCCAAACCACACAAGCTCCCTCACCACACCACACCCCCCCCCTCCCCACACACAGAAAGAGCCCAGAAAAATGATGATATACGCCAGAAAAATTGCGGAGACGGAATGTGTGAACAGATGTTTTCCGGAGCGAATGGTGGGGGGTGAGGGTGGTTGTTGAGCAAACCCCCGGAAGGTTGGCAACAAGAAGCTGTGAGTTGTTGATTTGTTTTACGAGTAAGTGCTCGTACACGTATCATTCCACACGCTCCCATCCCGGGTGGGTTGAAAAACAAGGCGGTGTGTTCCGTGGTAAAGTTTCCAGTCCGATGGCAAAGTGTGCGGTAGATTTGCAATATCTGTATCCGGTCTGAGCGCTCCCGTGGCCACAATAATTCCTTCCAGCAAAAGCAACCCAGCTATCATCTCCCAAGAATTGTTGTTCGATCCGGGAACTGGTGTGCGATTTTGCGAAGCATTTGTTCGGCATTTTATGAAGAAATTACTTTGCAGATTACTCACTGTTCTAGGTACTTTATCCCAGGTCTTCTTCAGTCGATACACAGCCGCATTCGTGAAGGCTGCACAGATTTGCAGCACCCCGTTGAAGTTGTGCAAACAACGACAAATGTCCGCCACCGCTGTCCACTTTTCAATGGCCGCTACCCGCGCTGCCATGTTGCTCCTGGTGCAATGTTGCAAAGAGAAGAGTACAATTATTACACACACACACACACACACACACACACATACGGATAAAACACACTTCACACTTGCTTCCTGACGTACCTTGACACAATTTCCGAGCAAACTAACCGTGAGCCGTCGTTGAAACGTTTCGTCATAAGAATGATATGCTCCGCGCGCGACTTTTTGTCCGACTTCATCCACGCCTGACCGAGGAACTCTCTGTGGGGGAGGGGAAGGAAAAAGCTTACTAGACGATTTGGTGGCGGAAGAGCCAGCTTTTGCGGGGTACGTACTCGCTCCGTATGGCCAGGAATATCTGATGATCCAAGTACGTCATCTGTTCCGCGATCTCCAGCGCCGACAGTGTCTCGATGCTTTCTTTGCTCGGCGTCTTGTGTGTGTGTTGAAACAAAATCCACCCCGGTTAAAGTGTGCCTTCTAACGTGGCCGCGAACCGGTGCGGGAATTCTTACCTGTGGGGGCGTTAGCAGTATCTCGAGCTGTTGCTTCCCGCTATCGATGTCATCACGGCAGAGCAGTCGCAGCAGTTGGGATGCAGCTCGATGCTCAGTGGGCAATAGGTTCGGACTGCAGGTGATGTCGTCCAGAAACGCTATCGTCTGACTGCGCAGAGCTGCATCCTGCTCAAAGTCCTGGAAGTGCTTCGACACCCAGTGTCGCAGCACGTTCAGCACCCGCATTGTGGCCGGCGAGCTGACGACGGATTCCTTTCGGTTCCTAGCTTCCACCTCGGGGGGCTCGTCCCGGGGATTGCTGGAAGCTGAGGTAGCGATCGCGAATGCCGCCGCTGCCGTCGATGTGCTACTCCTGTACACACACACACATATACGCATACACATGTGTGGACGGTTTTGAAAGTGCGTGTCGCAAGATGTTGGTGCGTTGCGCGCAGGTCGTTTGGTTTAGGTGAAAGTTTTAGTGTTTCGTTTTAGTTTAGTAATCCCGACGTGTCAAAGTGTTGCAAAGAGCATTATGATGAGCAAGCGATAGTGAAGATGGTGAGATGTTGATAATGTTTTGCGAGCGATGAAATGAGTTATTGAAGCAATTGGAGTGGGGAGAAACCTTCAGATTGTCGGATTGCAATGCTTCTAAATTGCATTCGAGGGGCGAACGTTAAACCACAACATCCAATCGGGGAAGGGGATTAAAAGGAAGAACGGAAGAATTTTCCACCTAAGGAACCCATGTTCAAGCTATCCCGGTCACGGTACCAAGAAACGATTAAAGCGATATTCTCGCGTTTCGAAACACTTGCCGAGAGTCCTTCCCACTCTCCCCGAGGGAAAATACGAAAGGTTGATTTATTCTCACAGGTGATTACGCGAGAAACCCACCAACCAACGCATCAAGGCGCGAGAAACCGTAGGATATAAATCATTCCCGGCCAGCAGCGCTGGGATAAGATACTGTCGCCACCACGCACCTGCTTCATTACTATTCGCCAGTGCAGAGAAGGAGGCGTTGGAGGGGAAGGAGGAAGAAAAGAAGATTGCTTGGAAATTGCTTTCACATCCTTCACAATCCTGCCCGGTTGGGGGAAATGCTGCTAAATAAAACATCTCTTGGCCGAGCTTGTTATGATGTAGCCGCGATCAGAAGGGCCAAAGGCGTTTCCGCCGTTCGCGCCTTGAGACACATGCATTATTTATCACGCAAACCACCAGTCACCACCACGGCACACACCGCGACACTAGCGGTGATTACGGCGGTGACCCGGCAAAACCTTCACGTCAAGCTTAGCCTCGGCCGAATGGTAATTCGCAGGTTGACTCTTTTCCGTTCAATTAGTGTCTCGATTACATATTAATTGCCAAATCTGTTCGTGAAGTTATCAATTTCGAGCGGGAAATTAACCCGCTCGGTTCACTTGATAAACTTCATAAAATCCTAATGCTCCACAAACCAAACATCTTTTGATGGTGGATTTTTTTTGTTGCTTTGTAGCTGAACCTCGTTAATTGGACTGATCAAAACCCATCGCAGTGCCGCTCGATGGTCGACAACTACTTGGTAGTATTTGTAGAGCAACCATTTCCTTTCACTATCGCCACCCGTTCATTCGAGTGTTCTCCTACTCGAAAAGCAAGCTATCCGCAATCGAACCGATCAATCCGCCGGGATGGTTTTAATAATGGGAAAAAACGCGTGTGCACGGCCCTGCCCCACCATACACTTACCAAAGCGGGTCCGGTCCCATACTGCGGGCGTAGAAATATGCAACCCAACGGAACGTGAAAATTCATCCAGCCAAGGATAAGGGCCCGATAGTGCCAGCATCCGGGTTATTATTCCCCGGTTTCAATTGGACGTCATCAATTTCATCGTTTGGAAAATTGATAATAAAACCCGAACCCATTCAAAGTCACCGGAGCCAATATGTGGGAGCACCGCAAGGACGATGGATGGATGGCGTCCGTGTGTATGTGAAGAGGTCACAAAAGCGAGCCAAGGCATTATGAAGATGATGTTGATTATTGGCAAACCGAGTTCGAACGCCACAGTGGCAGCAGCAGCAGCAGCAGCAAAATTCGTTCATAAAACCCGAATCATGAGAATGAAAGAATGTATGTATTTTTTGCGAGTGTTCGAGATGAATGTGAACGACCAGCAGCATCCATCGATCCACACCCGAACCGTAGCAGATCCGATTTCCGGGAGCCAGGTGAATAACGATAAGACGCGGCCGGTGAGTTTCCGGGTGCACATTTTATGGTATCCGAAATGTGACCGGGCATGATAAATACGCGCGTATTTGTGTATGTTCGTGTGGGTATGGACGCATTACATATTAGTGTGGGTCATTTGTGGGGAGGGTTTGTAACGAATGAGTTATCACCATACGCGGCCCCGCAGGAAGAAAGGCGAACGAACGGACGGGCCCGAGTTCGTCAGCAGATAGACGATAGGTTTAGGCAGAGCGGCGCGTATCGTTTTTTGGGGCGCATTTCCATTCCCAGCGGCACGGCGGTACAACAATAAAAAATAAACCAACCCACATTCCAGATTGTACGGAGGGGTCGTTCGGAAGCAAATCCGCAGGAATTCGCCAGATGATGGGAACGCAAAAATTTGCCCGGTCCAGGATCATCAAACAACGAAAAAAAAAAAAAACGATCGGTGGACGCATTGTCGAAAAGGTGTTTTAATACCATGTCCACCGTGATGGGATGGACGTTCCGTGTACCGAGAAAACCGGACGGCAATAGAAGCAACCGTGGGCAGCCGGCACACAGGTGAATGGGTTTTTGGGTCACCATTATTTTCACATGTTGAATCAACGATCCGGGGTTTGTAGGATTGCGTTTTTTCCCCCCATATTCGCAGTGACCAAGGGCATGATGGTTAATACCCAATACCATGTCACAAGCCGTAACGCGTTCGATAGCACAAAAGCAACACCCACCCCATCACGGATATAACCGGTGATAGGATTTTTAGTTTTATTTTTATATTATATGTGGGCAAACAGAACCGCCCAGTGCAAACACAATCCCAATGCATCGAATTTTTATGTGAGAAATAAAATTAAACAGAAATGTAGTCGAATGCACCCAAACGATGTGAAATAATATTTCGTTTCGCGAAATGGAGGATCGATTTTATTAAGTGAAAATCGTACTCCCACGCGGGTGTTTGAAGGGATGGAAAATGGGGAAAGCGATATCGGCGCAAGAAACGGGTGGGTTTAATGAAAATGAATTTTAGCGTTTTCATGATTCATGAATTTTGCATGGCAACAGTTTCGTGAAATGTAAGTTTGAATGTTTGCATTTCGTGGAAATGGTGCACACATTGCACAATTGATTTTACGAGTGAATGTGTTATCATATTTGTTTTTTTTTTTTGCAAAAGGATCCATTGATAAAGTCAATGTCATGTGAAGCAAAATGTATCAATCCGTTTTGACGATACCATCAGCGAGCGATAGTTTACAAACAAAGCGCAACATTGACGAAGGTTTTTCACCGGATGGGAAGGAAAACAAAACGAATGACAAGGCGATCAAAATGTGGATTACGTTTGAAGAAGAATAGTCGCCATGGACCGCCATGGAAGCGTCAAGGACCCAAAGAAAAGAAAGGATAAAAACAGGAGAAGGATAGCAGTACACGGTTCATACACACCACGATCAATCAAAACCGAGCCAGCCAGTGCAGGCAGACATTTTAGGACGGACAGACGTACAGAAGCCGCCGTCAAACAGGCAATCGACGACAGACAGACAAACAGACAGCACACAGACACAGGAGGATGATACAGGACAGCCACAGACAGCCACACAGCACAGATAGACAGATAGATAGATGGTGCGGCGTTAAGATAGAAACGATCCGGACGCAACAGAAAGTTCATCCAAAACAACACGACCCAAGACAACGGCACCGGGTGGAAATAAAAATACAGTTCCCCCGATTTAGTTTGTCCCAGCGAAACGGATGGGCAGCGAAAGGGG
>JXWZ01003281.1:0-10557 GCA_000956215.1 Anopheles farauti No. 4 | reverse complement strand
AGATTGTCCATTTATCGCTTCCGTAATTGAATTTATGTTTGCGTCTCCAGTTTCCACTGCGAATCAGAACAAACTGTTGCTGTTGTTAATCTTTGCGCTACTGGTTTTCTGTCGGTTGGCTCTTATTTTGTATATCTCGCTTGAAGAAACAAGTGTCCCAAAATCAGATCACCATACGATGTAGCGTTTCGCCTTCCCGCGAAATGAAAGCCACAACGCCTCAGGATCGGTATCTTTTTGTACGTGCAAAACTGTGGAGGCATATAGAAAGAGCGAAAGAAGGACGTGAAACCCTCACCCGTAAACTATGTCAAAACTCATCCAGTAAGCATTAATGTTTATGGACAGGTGTACACAGGCGGGCTTTGTGGTAGCCCGAAAGGAATTAAAAATCCGTCCCAATGTCGGTTTTTTTTTCTTCTCCGGTTTTGGAATCACCCGACGAAATAAGATCGAAATAAGTGTCACTTGGCAGCTCGAAAAAGGGGAAAAAAAATCGCCGCTGATGGGATGCAAAAAAAAATCGAGAGGAACGTTGCGGGTTTTTAGTTTCGGTTGTGAAACGTACGGATTTGAATCCGCGCGCCGCTTTCGAAGCGAAAACATGAAACCAGAAGCTGCTCGCTCCGCTCCCGCTACCGGCGTGGTGGTTCTGGATGGGGTGGGCCGGTGCGTTCTGTTTTAGTAGGTCAATTGGTACATTCACCTCGGCCGCGGGTGAGCGGACCACGACGAAAGAGAAGAGAGCTAGGAAGGGGAGCGAGCAGCAACGCAAGCGGGGAACGTTCGTCCCAAGAACACCCGCCATCCTGCTGGCGGTTCGCTGGATCGCTTATGTTTAATTAAGCGAAATGATGGCGGAGTGCACTTTGATCAATTTATTAATTGGGTGAATGTTCTTATTCGCCCATTCCCATCCCGGTTCCCCCTTCTGGGCGCTTTGGCTGAGTTAGCCGCTGGTTCCCGTCTCGCTCGGCATAAACGAAGCAGTACGTGAAGCGCCTACTAAACGGTTGCACTTGTAAATTTGTGCAATTTCTCATCTTCTCTTCCTCTCTCTTTCTCTCTCTTGGGAAACAAACGCCCCATAAAGGCAACCAGCTCGTTCGAAGTTGAGTTTATACGAGCTTCGCTATTAAGCTCATTGATCCCGTTTTTACTGCTTACCCCTCGGCGGCTGGCTTTATGGAGTTTACTTCGGTGTTGTACCGTCCGGTACGGTTCGGTTTCGATTGTTGCGGTGATTGCACTCGATCGTAGTTCCTACTCGAGTTCGGGGGTTTTGGGTACCTTTTTTCTTCCTTCTACTCCGCTACTTAACTAGTCGATTTCATTGCCTCCACAGAGGAATCGAAGGAATCGTCGGCGTAGAAAGTGAATGCATCGCGCAAATCAAAGTCCGATACCGAAAATTACGAGGCGAGGCGTTCGGGTTTGAATCAGTGCGCCGAGTTTTCGGTCTGGTTGTCCGTGTCCTTTCGTTCCCGGTTTTGCGGAAACGCGCACCCGCCGAAAACTGTGGCGGAATTGAAATCGCATTCAGATTGGCCTTAAATTAAGGGATCAGTAAAGCTGTCAACACAATTTTAAGTCGCAACAAGTGTCGTTTTAGCCGTGGGATTCATTTGGCGCGTTGAACGAGCAGTATTTATTGTATTTATGGGCTGCCTTCAGAAGCTTCCGGAAGATTTCAACAGATGGCGCTTCTTGGCATCTCCGCGAGTTGTCATCAAAACGTCAACAAAAGTTGCCTACTGCGTTTAAAATGCAATGTAACAAAGTTTCTGTCAATACTTGATTGTCCTCTACCGAATCTCCTGAATCTGAACCCTTACAGACGTTAGACCAAGACGTTCTCCTCTGAAGTTCTTCCTTAGATCACTCGCTGCGGCAATAGCTGCCCTCACCATCGTACTTCAAACAAATCGAACCATAATGTCTCACTCACTTCTGTTTGTTCTTCTACCCGTTCTTTCTTGCAGGCAACGCGAAAGGTGTCAAAACGTGGATATTTATTCGTCGCACCCTGGGACTGGGATTTTAGCAATCCGGTCTACCGAACAAAGGTAAGTGGCATACTCGAGCGCGAGCCTGAACGCTCCACAACCCTCAACCATTGGGGGGCTTTTTTTGTATTGTGTAGAAGTGCAACGGGTGACGGATCTGGAACGGACCGCCGGATCACGATCCACCGCCGTGTGGCACGTTCCGTACGACCTCCTTAGCACATCCCACCGGCATTGTCTTTGGCAGGCTGTGGCTGTTTGTTTATCACTTTGCATCCACTGCAGCTGTCACCATGCAAGTTGCAAGGCATCGTCCGCACCGTCGCCGCGGTGGGGATGCAAATTAAATCGTTTAGTCGCTCAGGCGTCTCGGGCGATCTAATGTCCACAGCTGGAAGCCGAGTGTTTGCCTGCCTGCCAACCGCCAACCAATGCCAGACCTACCCTCCCCGGGCCGGACAACGTCTGGCTCGCACGGAACTCACGCTTCCGTGCCCGGGCTTTCGGTACATTGGCATGGACTTCGGTTCCCGTGTGCCTCCTTCCTCCGAAACGGTAGCAAACACACGCTGCCCGCGGTGCCGTTCGTTCAGCCGTCGATGGCGGACGACAGGGTTCGATCCGTGGCTGATCGACACGAACCAGATGCCCGCCGGGCGGGAGAACGCGTTCCGATCGCGAGCACCGATTTCGCCATTGCCGGCGTCAGCGCCGGGTGCTCGCGGGCGATTGATGGATGTCAAAAAGTGGCTGATTAATTTACATATCAGGTGCGCAAAGGAAAGACAAAAAAACCGGTGGCACTAGCACTCGGCTGCAGCAGCTTTAGAAGCTGGTGCGCCACAACAAATTGGACAGCGCGAGCTTTGCCAGCTCTTTGCTTTAGATTGTTGCCTCGGGGAGGTTTCGCGTTTGTGAGATCAGATGACCTAGTTGGAGTGGGCGGTTGTTTCGGTGTGAGAACGAACAGGTGGTTTGAAAATCTAGATAGTTTTTTTTACTGAAAAAATTACATCGTAAAGAAATCGTTAAGGTGTTCCAGAGCCTACAGTTATTTTTGTTATTTTCCCTTCACGTTACTATTTATACTTTTGTTTGAATTTTGCATATATTTTTCATTCCACCTCACTGTGTCAAGGATTTCCTAGGTATTTTTCAATCTGTCCCAACTATTATTGATTTTGTTCAACATTGTTTCTGACCAATTTGGTTATAAAATTCAACTGAGGTACAACTCATGTATTCATAGAACGATTTATTTTATATTTCGGTTTTTACATAATCTTTTCTTGAAGTATGTTTTAATTTATTGCTTGCAGATAACGTATAACATATTTTATTTGTGTTGTATCTCCTGTGTTCTGATGTTAAAGCAGACATTTATCTAATTTCTAAATATCTAACTAAATTTTATATCGCATTTTTCATTTTAAAAGTTATTCAAAATCATTTAAAACGCTCAAATTCAGGACACCTATAAATGTTTTCCAAAGAAAAAAGTAGGCATGTGGCTTCATAACATTTTACTTTTGCTGTAATTCTAAAACTTTCTAAGTGCTACACTTCGAGCAATAGAAAACAAAAAAATATTATAGAAAACTTAAAAAATATATGAGACGGATTAAAAGTATTTTAAAATATAAGAGAAGCGAGATGAAGAAATGGCGATTTTGGTGATTTACTAAAGTAGTGCCATTGAATCTGCTTGAATGACACGCTTCTGTTTGAATGCTATATTTAGTATAAGCGATATTCTAGACTTTTTTATGACCTACTGAATCTAATTCACTATGATTCGTTGCGTGCTCTTTGGAGATCTGGTGACGCAGTTGAGTTTTAATGAGACGCCTATTAAAACAGGTACTATTTCCAACAGTTTGGAAGTTATTGAGTTGTTTGCATTTTCCTCCCCAAGCTGCTAGCTCCCTAGTTGCTCAATAGCCCACTGAATCCAATCGATGTAGTACGCCACATTGGTGTACACACCCGGCAGTGGTGTTCCGCAGTTATACGCACCGAAACTGACGATCCCTACCTGGACCCACCGGTCCGGTTCCCGGTACATTAGACTGCCGCCCGAATCGCCGTAACATAGATCCTTCCTGTAGGCACCTCCAGCGCACAGGTGTATCTGTGACACTTCCGCACTTTGCAAACCGTACGCCACCACACACGCACTCACATTCCTGCCCCGGATGTCGATCTTCATCTTGCGCTTTATTGTCCCAAACGCTTTCGTCCACCCCCACCCGGTGGCGGTAAAGTTTCGTCCAACAACTTCCGGGGCACGGGTCGACCAGGGCGGCAGACAGGCGGGACCGATCTGCGCACCGTACTCGACCGGTTTCACCAACCGGACCAGGGCGATGTCGTGCAGAATGTCATGCGACGAATGCTTGAAGTCCGCGTGTTTGATGATGCCCGCGACGAGCCGTTCGATAGGTTGCTGTTCGTTACACTTCAGCTGACCGCGCACGTACATGCAGTCGTCATCCTGCACAAGATCCCAATCGCCCAACCGGACATGGTAGTGGGAAGCGCTGGGAAAACGAACCCGGACTGTAATGATGGCACAGAACCACCCGCTTGGCTTATCACTTACGGCTTGGTTGCTCCGCGCCTCGTCAAAAAACAGTGTGCCGCCGTCAGCACATGGTGGTTGGTGATAAGAGACCCACTGCACAGGACGCTCCGATTGTGGCGGTACTGAATCACCGCCGCCCAGGGGAACTGATCCAGCAACACTTCGCGACTGTCGAAACTAAAGACCCCAGCGTTTTGCGACAGCCGGCCACAGTTTGCTGGATCACTTTGGAACACTGGACAGCAGACGATGGATTGATCCGCCAGGGAACGATTCTCCGATCGCTCCCGAAACGTGGTACACTCTGCCGCCGGTACGAGAACACCCGGCTGCTCACCTTGGCTGGTTTCTATCCGACACTGTTGTCCACTTTGCACGGTACGTTGCGGCCATCCCGATGCGAGAGGCACCAACAGCAATAGGAGTTGAATATGTCCGAACATCACCCGCTCGCCTATTGGTTGGTGCACGGTGCGATTCGTACTGCCGACGGCTGATACGTTTCGCGGTACGGTTTAAGGAATCACCAGTCACTGATAACGAGAGGAATAACCGCGTCATCTTTGACGATCTTCTCTGACGCATTTTGCCTCGTTTCTGTTCCGCCCAATCAGTACGAATTTCTTCCGGAATTAATTTTATTCAAAAAATGTGGACTCACTTCTCGTCAAGGTTTGCTGGAGGGAAATAAATACAACTCCCAGCCAGCACCATTGGGTAAAGTCCGCAGATGTTAATCATGAATTTATTACCCTCTATAGTATAGCAAAGCTTAACGCGCTTGGCAAGCGATATCTCTGGACCGATGTTTTCAAAACATTTTAACCACCATCGGTAATTAAACATTCTGTAATTAATCTCGCTTATTACGAGAGAATTGCGGCGTTATCAATCAGAAATTGGTAACAAGGCCGGTCTTTCACACGACAAGACCGACATCACAATCCTATCTGTATCTTCGTCTTCATATAATCAGGAGTGTCAAACCAGCTACAATGAAAAGAGAAAGAGAGTGATAGAGAAAATAATCATTAGCATTGTTTAAACGTTGCATTTCTTCTTAACATTATATTAAGATTTTATGGGTTCGATTGTCCGGCGTCATTCTAGTGACATAGCTAATCAACACCGACCGGAAAGGTTTACGCGCATTAGCAATCTCTGATGTTTTTGAAAACATTTCTAATACTTGTGTTAATCAAACATGGTGAACGTAACATTCCGATTATCGCATCGTTTAAATCAAAACTATCGCCTTGATTGATGCTTGCAACGCGTTGCGTCGGTGTCCAGTACGCCATCCAGTGCGCCTTCCCGACCGTGCGCGATGGTTAAGCAGTTAAGTGAATTGACTTTCAACTTTCGGTTACGCCACACACCGGCAACACCCAAATTTTGCGCGCCCGTTGTTCTCGGCCCAGCCCGGGGAGTCGTCGACGTGGCGCAGATAAGCGCTTTTACTCTCCCCCCAACAAAAAAAAAACGCGGGGAACCCCGGGGGCCAATCGCACGGGAAGGATCTCCCGCTGCCACGATCGCATTTAAACACCATAATTGAGCGGGCCTGATAGTCAGTCACAGTAAACGCAACTCCTCCCGATCCGTCCGTCAGTCAGCCGCGAACGCGCTTGCATCGCGCTCGAATAATCATAAGGCCCGACAGGCCCGAACCATGGCTGACGCAATGATTACAAAATTGATTCGATTTCCTGCAAGATTAGCCGCGGCCGGACCGGGCCGGGCCGGGCCGGGCCGGGCTAAAAAGAGCTCCCTCACCGGGGCGCGTTTTTACCGCCGAAAAACTACGCCCGACCCGAGAAGAAACGGAGCCCCGCGCCGCACACGGCTGTGGTGCGTTTCGCTTTTATTCTTTACATAATTTCGATCGCTTTGCGCGCGGGAAGAGGCAACGGGGCTGTCCAGAATGCACAACCCGTCCGCGCCGCCGTGCGCACAACAAACAAACGCACCGTTTGATTCGCGGCGAGGCGCAAATAGGCGCAGATATGGGGGCTTGTGGAACGCAACAGTAACGCGATGGGATGTAAATAAGGAGCGGAACGTTTTTTTTCTCTTCTGCTGGTCTGCACGAACTGCCGGCCCACATCTTTCTTACCGCAACTCTGCGATGGACACGCCTTTTGAAGGGCCAAAATGCTGAGCATTTCTGGACGCTTTGTGTTATGTTCCCAATCGATTACCGCGGGTTTGGAAAAATCGTGTTTCGATTGAATTTTTATTGTGGATGTTGGGAAAAAGTTATCATCGATTGAAAATTCAATTATTTACATTTGGAAATTGCCAGATTTGACGCTTGAAATGCATAAAATTTGATATTCTATGACGTATAGAATGGATCATTCTTAAAACGATAAAAATGAAATTATTTTTAGTTCCATCACCCGTCACGAGATGGCGTCTGTCTTTTAACGTTTATTGTTTTTTAATTTTGATAATGTTGATTTGATTATTTTTTTTTATACCAAAAATGTCGACAAAGTATAAAAAAACAAAGGAAATTTAGAACAAAGATTATAGAGCAAGTGGCAAATTGCATAAAAATTCGAATAATAAAAAAGGATAAAATAAAAAAAATGCTTTTTTTTTCAATTTTATTTCATAAATTTGACACTCGATCTTTCAACTTTAATGCAAATTAAATTTGATGTAAAATATGAAAGAAAGAAAAAGAAGTTTACTGTGTACGCACACAAAGAGACTGCGTTCCAAATGTAAAAAATCGCCCTTATTTTGCAAGAAAACCGTGCGTCACGGCTACGCCGGAACGATTTCCAAACGTATCTCGTGGTTGTAAATCAATTAAAAATTTGTACCGGGTTTGCGGGGCGAAACGATCGACGAAATTTCGCCACACGGGCGCACAAAACAATGGACGCAGCATGCATTTTTTCCACACCCCGCACCTCTTCCCGCCCGTCTCACCGTTTCTCAATCCCGATCGGTGGTTCGATTCATTTCGAAACGATTATTTTTGTCTCTTCGAAGTCGGGAAAAGCCTTTTGTTTTCGATTCCGACGCCTACGCAGCAACGCCCTTTCTCGGTGCGCACCGTTCGTTCGTTTCGGTGCCCGAACGATTGGGAAAGTGGTTTCCACTGCGAACCGCGTGCCAAACCGTATTTTATTGCTCACGACGAAACACACCAAAAACACCGAGCACTTTGGCGATTGAAAGTGCCACAAGAACCCCCTGGCCGACGGTGCGGCTTCCGGGGTAGGGTGGCCCGCGACACCACCCGGATCGGGGTCATTTAATTTCAATTTAAACGTATTAATCGATCTCAATTAATCAATTTCTCACGACCGCGGCCACAGTCGCGACAGTTTGTTTGTGCGCGCGCGCGCGCTTGCGCCCCATTCAATTGAATTTCCTTCTTCCGTCCGTTGCTGCCATCCATTCGCTTCGCTTCCACTCGCCGGGTGCGCCCAGCGCTGTGCAAACTACCCTCCCGTGTTTGTCTTGCAGATTTTCCATTTTCCAAAGCCAAATTGCGAAAGTGCAGTGAAACATTCAGTCTTACTTTTCTTTACGCAGCCGCGCGGTAGACGATGTGGAACCCACGGCGCGCCCGGCGACTCGCCGGGTTGATGCAGGAAATGAATAATACTTTTCTTTTCACCCTTCGGTCCCTCGGCGCGCTCTGCACCGGGCGGGCGATTAAAGCGCAACTTCGTGGCCCCGCGGATAGAACAAATGGTGCGCGGTTGGTTGGTGGTGACCGGAAATTAACCTGCACCGACGCTTGCCTTTGGAGCAGGAGATTGAGCAAACGCCGCAAGGGGGTTTAGGGCAGGGATCGGCGGCAAAAAACCGGCTCCGATGGACCGTAGCCGATCGATCGATTCAATCGAGCGAGAGACAGAGAGAGAAGGTCTATTCGAGTGGGTGGAAATGAATGCAGTTGCATCACAGCCGGGAAGCGCACCGTAGCGATCATGTGTCTATGCAGCGCACCCAAGAGTGCCCTGGTTGATTAGGTGAAGCAGTTTTGCGGACTTGTTTTTTCATTTGCATTTGCTAAAGTTTCGCTTAAAATAAAGATGTATGAAGACCATTTTAAATTTTGTTTAAAAAAATCAGAAAAAACATAAAGAACTAATTTTTTTTATAATATAAAACAATCCAATCGGTACGGAAAACTAGTTTCGATACATATTTATTTTGGAAATGCAAAAATAATTTCACGATTCTGCTTCATTTTCGTGAATTTTGAGCTAATTTTCATCCATGAATATAAGTTTTTGAGTGAAATGAATTTCCGGATGAATCGAATGATTTCTTGAAACGACGTGTGGTATTATTTTTCCAATGAAATTTTTGCATCACCATGTAGTAAACATGATAAAAATGGATTAAAAAAAGTCCCTTTTTAATAAACATCACAATTTTGAATCTATTTTTTGCCATTATAAGCCATTATTTCGTTTATTTACTAGAGTTAATCAGAAGTTGCTAGAGAAAAACTATCAAAATTGAAATTGGTTTTCCAAATTAACAACAAAACGCCTTTTCATTGCTGGAGAAACATCCTGTAAAAAACAACCGTTTATGTACAAAAATAAGTGTTCTAAAGTATTTTTATGACCCACTCAAAATCGTTAATGTTTATCTCTTTATTAAAGGGAAGGATAAAACATTATTTTTATCACCCAATGCAACAACTTCTTTCGGTACGCAACGAACTGCGAATGCCGACGGATTTGAACGCCGGTCGCAATTTTCTTTCAGCCACATTCTTACACCCTCTTTGCATTTTTTTTTCACCCTCGGTTACTTCATTACCACCACTACACCGGGTGGTTACACCCGCAGCTCCCTTCGATTGCTATGCTCTCCCTGCAGCGTACCAAAATCGCAATGCACTTTACGCTCGCGATCAACCGTTCACTCATGATCGACGTGAACGTGAGCCCGTTAGCAATGCGGGAGGCGGAAAAAAATCCCCCAGCAAGATGCAGTAAAGGAGAGGGTGGATAACGGAAGAAGAAGGTAAAACCCTTCGAACGGTGTGCAACTGCAGCTGGCCGGTCTCGTGCCCCGGTCGGCTGTGCACTCACACAAACCGCGCCGTTGCCCATCCATCGCGTCGTACGTTCCCGTACATGCGGACTGTTACATAATAGTGCAGCTAATAACGGACACGGTTAATCGTAATAACTGTAATGATGATAAGCAAGCAGCTTTCGGATGCTCGCACGGACAGACACACACACACACATATATATATACGCTAGCAAAACAGTGATTCCTTTTTCTCATCTTAGCCCTTCATGTCGATCGGTCCCTTCAAATCCAATCGGTGGCAGCATTATGTTGCATCGATGACGAACGCGGCAAAGAACGATTCCTATCCGTTCGCACGCTTGAGCAGACGAAGGGAGGGCAGCACATTGGATTGAAAAATTCCATCCCACCCACCTAATCCCCACAACGGGCCTCTCTTCGCTCTTCATCCTCCTTCTCCTCCGTCTGCTGCTCCCGCCCGCCAAAGTTTTCCCCGGTTCATCAATTTTCAATCAAGAGCTAATGATAATGGCATCGCAATTTGGCATCTCCGTGATCGTGATCGCAAAAATTCACCGTGCGAGCGGAGATGCGGCACCAAATGTCGACCAACGGTGCACGAGTTGTTTCTGTGTGGCTGCTGCTGGATGTAGCCATCGCAGCATGCTGGTCTCCGGTCCATTATGCAATCCGCCAAGAAGGGGCTGCGCCGTGGTTCACAAGGAAGCGAATTTCGGGTGCGAATTGCAATTTGTGTCATCCGAAGACGGCGGGTTGGGACGGGAGAATGCTTCGGGCAGCCATGAACTACAACTTTACTTTTATTCCTACGGAATCAATGTTGTGCCCGTCTGGCGTGGTTAGGAATGCCTTTCAAAGTAAGGAATAAAGGTACAAATTTTGAAATGAAACATCCATTCATCTACACACGATCTCGGTTAT
>JXWZ01003280.1:0-24284 GCA_000956215.1 Anopheles farauti No. 4 | reverse complement strand
GCATGGGCGCCTGCTCCGTGGGCCAAACCCCGTTGGGACCATGTTTCGATATTCGTAGAATTTCGATCATGTTCCTTGGTGGCGCCCCCGGTGGAAGCATCCCTGCTGCTCGTCAGCTCATGCGCACTCGGCGACGACGACGACGACGACGACCGTCGACGAGAAGATGCGCAAAGATTTATCGCTGATTGATCAACGAGGTCCGGCAATGGCAGGAATTTCGGCACCAGGAAGATCGTAGAGTCATGCTCTTCGCGCTTGCTGGGCCGCTGATCGAAAACATCACAAGGATATATGGAGATCGATTGCGAATGGGGATGGAAATGGGTGGCCACGGGGGATGTCGTGTAAGGACAAGGACCCTCCGCTCGAAAGTCATGTCCCGGTCGGGCTCTCCATCTTCGTCCGGGTAAAGCATGTTTGTTCCGGGGGTTGCCCGGTACGGCGATCGAAGTCACACGGCGTGTTGATGGGATCAGCGTGGTTGAGAAATAAAAAACAAGACCACAAAAGCCACAGCGGGCGCGGAACGGACAACCTTTCGACCGTACTCCCCGGCCGGGAGGCTTTTCGCCCGCGCTCCCCGGGCAGCGTGTTGTCTTTGTTTTGTTTTATTTGATTTTATTTATTTATTTTTTTTTTTCGTTGATGTCGCTTTGTGCCACGCACGTCTCCCCGGACGCGGATGGTGTTGGTTTTCTGTTTTGCGGTGATTTCATCGATACTGAACGTTCTGGCAACTTTATGGTTCTGTTCTTGTTTGGGAGCTCCCCGAAATGACATTGTCGTTTCATCGGTATGCGATATCCCGTGGATTATTGGTTTTCGATTTTTAGCTTTGCTTCATTTCTGTTTGTTTCACTGGCAGCAAACACCTCTCGCGCCGTGCGTCTCGAACGTTCGCCGTTCCGTCCTCGGCTTCCCAGCAGAAGGAAGTGTCGAATCAGCGAAACGATGTACAACACTACCCTCCCGGTGCTGGGGACGGACACCGCGACAACGAGTGAGCGAAAGAGATGACATCGAAAACCATACTTTGGCCGTTTGTGTCGATTTTATTTTCGTTTTTTTCGACTCGTCATGGCGCTTTCCGCAAACCACAATCCATAGAGTTCCGCCGGCTGCAGGTCGCCGGTTGCAAAAACAAAATCATCAGCAAAAAGCTTCGGCCGTCGAGTTCTGAGGCGTCTTCCGTACCGTTGGTGCGGTTTCCTGCGCACGGTCCATCCGCACTGTGTTGGGCTTTACTTCAGTTCCCTCGGTTTCTATTCGGCACGCATGAAATAAGATGACAACTCCCTGCTGGGCGAAATCTCCGATGGAAAGGGTTTTTCGCAGTCTTTAATGAACCACCGTCAGCACCACTGGCAGTGGATTAGTTTGCTCACTTTTTTCTCCCCACCCATCTCCGGGGCAGTCGTTCCTCCGCTTCCTTCGAGAGTTTCTGAACGCGTTTTCTCTGATGCTACCGCAGACGGCGACCACAGTACGTAGGGTATAGTTGCGGTGCGTAGGGATGAAGGCATCGGTTCTAGCAGCCGAACCAGCAGCAGGAAGGATGGCGACAGTGGACGGG
The DNA here is from genome assembly GCA_000956215.1 of Anopheles farauti No. 4. Classification (NCBI taxonomy): domain Eukaryota; kingdom Metazoa; phylum Arthropoda; class Insecta; order Diptera; family Culicidae; genus Anopheles; species Anopheles farauti No. 4. Next base: position 22,708 of record JXWZ01003280.1, on the reverse strand, counting down.
CGACCCAAACCGACGACCGGACTGGACTCAATTTTTGGCAATTATTACGATTTCCGGTGGAAGATTAGATTAGATGCAAAACATGCGAAGCAAATGGAATGGAAGCTACAGGTCGTCTCCGAACTCCTCGTAACCCCTTTCTGGCCTGGTTGGAAAATGCACTGTAGCGGTGTTTTCTTTTCCCAACAGTAGAAGATGTACCCGGGCGATGTAGAAAACGTCGGAATGCTTGTCGGACCTAATGGAAGACGATGGCGAGCAGACTGGAGGATAAATAAATTCATGTCAATCGTCGATTGTCTGCAGGCGATGAATAGTAGCAAAAACTAGCGATTGGTTAAGAAATTAAAAACGATTCAAAATAAGGTCAAATTGGTATCATGTTGGACTAACGATACAAGTTTCTATAAATATTTTAAGTATACGTGGTATTTTACTTTCTACCAATAATTTTAAAGACACAAAAGACTATTTAACACATCAATTTTTGTATGTATTTATACTTAATTTTTTTATGCGCGTAAGGCAGATGAATCTACTACCCAGTTGAGTCTAATTTTGTGATTCTCTCTTTTTATTTAACGTTCTTAGTAAGAATGTTTCACACTTGTCATTTGGATTCTTTCCAACATTTTAACTATAGGCATCACCTCCACCTCCATGTTTTAAATTTCAGCTTTATATAATGCGATAATTTGCTGTTCTATTCATGTTACAGATTTTTTTTTCAGCCTAACTGACTTCAGCTATCCATGCTCTGAGAACATCTCGTTTGGGTGTATTACAAATAATTAATCATACTCAACTTACATTCAAATCACTTATCTTTAAGGGCTTCTACTCCTGCAACAGCGCCGTTATACACCAAAATCCGCGCATAAATACCCATCACAGCCAACTTTAAATCAGGTTTCACGAACGGAAACAAACGTCAAATGGAAATCGAAATGCTTCTGTCAACCGTTTTCCACACCGTTTCCACCCGTTGCACTGTCCGGGACCATTCGCTGTCGTGCTGTCAAAATAATTAATATTAACATGTCGAACATGTCTGTCTGCCGCTCGTATGTGCCTTTCCGCCACCATGATAAATCGGCTCAATGTCGCGAAGGGAAGTCAGATCCCCTCGCGGTCGATCCCTGCGCGATCCGCGGGAGACCGAGGGACTTCATACCGCGCCTGACGTAAAACAATGGCCAATCCTCAAAGTCGTGACAGATCCACTCCGAAAGGGAGGGCGTACGATTCCTTCGCCGCGCTCGGTGAGGATCCCCTCCAGACCTCCCCGGAGCAGGAACCCGGCCACAGCCACTCCCCCGGGTAAGCGAAGACGCGCACCGAGTAGGAGTGTCCCCACGGATCCCCACGGTCCCCAGAAATGCGCGACGGGCCATTGAATCGGTAATCAAATGCGTGGGCAATTATGCTCAATAACAATAATGATGCGTTTGTATGCGCCCGGGCCAAAGGGTAGCGTTGCACCATCCGCGACCCTGCGCCCTCCCGCAGTCCTGCGAGCGATCCTTCCAGGCGAATGGCACACAGACGTACCTTTGCATTCGGCCAGCCCGCCAGCAAATGAAGCTTCCATAGCCGCGGCAAGAAAAAAAAATCGGAGTTAATCGTACGGAGAAGAATTGCTGAATCGGGATCGCCCCGGGCCAGGGTTCTGTCTCGACAATCATGGCGCGCGGATCAGCGGACCGGGATCGGCCCCGATCGGAACAAAAGACGCATCAGGCAGCTGGGGAGCGAGGCGAGGAAGGGGGCGAAAAACTGCATGAAAAGCTACGCTACACTGCAGCCCACTCAAGTTTCGAAGGGTTCATAACTCCCAGCGCACCCAGGACAGGAAGTACAGTGTCGAATTATTAGCTTTCCTGCATAAATTTACCCAAGAGTGATCGTTTCGGTGCGCGCAAATCGGTTCGCGAGAACTCACAAGTCGCGCACCCCAACATCCCCGTCTAGACGCCGCCACCGACGGTTCGTGCCCGGGTTTTCCGCGCAGGATTCCGGCACGTTCCGGGGCGCAAACGCGTCGCACGACGCTTTCGAAATAAAAAAAAAACTCCCTTTCCATCGTGAAGTATTGATCGCGCGAACCAAGCCACGCTGCACTTTGGATGGTTCTTTATTTCTTCAGGCTCGCCAGACGCTGTCCGGCGATTACCCGCAAGCTTTGACTACAACACCACCAGCAAAACGAAAAAAAAAACGGAAAATAAACGGATCATTCAGGCCGTGTCTCGCGGCGCGTTTTCGAACCGCTTTCGCGCTAGGTCCCGCGCCACGGTCTCGCGGCCTCTCGACAACTATTGAGACGTCTCCCATTCATCGATTATCTACGCATATCAGCATAATCGCTTGCGGTCTATCGGTGTGCGTGCGTGTTTGTGTGCATGTCTGCAGCACTGAGTCACAGGCGGTCTCTCGAAGGGCACAACACCGTGGGGCAACGAACAATACCACCGGCGACATACATGCCGAGGACCGAGGCTCCCACCATTCCCGGGCGTGCACGAAGTTTCTCACACTTTCGCGCCCGGACGGGACATTAGAAACGCTTTGCGGGCCCGTTTAGCGGGCGTGCTTGATGCATACTAGTTGTTCTGGTCACCGGGCGACAATGGACACGGATCTTACCGAAATGCCGACATCGTCGTAAAAATCTAGATGGTAAAAGGTGACAGCGACAACACAGTTGCGGGTGATGGTTGTTGAATGCATTCTGGGAAATTTAACTCGATTTTATTCAACATAGCAATTGGCAACTGGTTCGACATCACAACACCATGTTACATGTAAAATATAAAAATAATGAAAAAATATATCAAATCTGTATTCTTTCGTGGTGTAAAATTACATTTTTGAATAGTTTAATTGATTAATCTTGCAGAAAACTAAGCAATACGGCCAAGATGTTCCATCAAAACAAAAGTCGTGATAATAAAATATAATTTAAAAAATGTTATGTACAAAGCTTCGAAAACGATGTATGATGTCTAGTTTGCTAAATTTTTAACGTTTTTTCGTTATTGAAAAATATATTAAATTTTAATGCTAAAATTACATTAATAAATTGTACTAAATTATCGATTAAATCCATTTCTTTCGTGCTGAAAAAAATGCTTTCGAAAAAACACGTAAAATTTTCTTTGCATAATAAATCTGAGTACCAAAAATATGCGAATACATTAATAGATAAACTATCAAATAAATTTGCTAACAATTAAAAATTAGTAGTTTAGGATGCGCACAATTTGCAGAAAACGATCAAAATCCTAATCCAAACGACAACATTCAACCTATTGAGACAACCACTCAAGCATCATTAAAAACCGAAACATAATCATTAGCGAAAGTCGTGACGCACAAAACTGCACTGCCATCATTCCGAGGCGCGACTCACCGTCCTCACAATAGGCGGAACGTGTCACCGGAGTCGTGATGCCGGCCCGATGTTTGAGCAAAGGTGCTGGCGTAAGTGACGACGAATCGATTATTTGACAATTTAACGCCCGACTCTAATCGGATTATGCGCGATGTATAAATATTTGCCACACAATACGGGTAATGAGTTAATAATCCTATCGTCCGATCCCCATTGTACTCGGGCCCGTTTCCCATTCGCCGGTTGGCGGAACCGGTCGGGTGATGCTGAGGCTTAAGCCCGTTCCGAGCTCTATCCAAGTGGTGTTCCTTCGCCCGGGCACAACCGCTGAGACTTATCAAGATTCCGTTTCGTTCCTTCGCCGGCGACGGGTGTGGAACTCCTGGGAAGCGTTACACCGTGCCCGCATCGGGCACCGCATCTTCATCGGCACCGGCACGGTAATCCAGGTGCGGACCTGTTGAAATCACGACTGATTAATCGTCTTCAACACGTTGCGCGGTGCGATAAGGCTGTTGGGTATCCAAGTATCTCACCACCGGCGGTCCGCGGCCCCACTCCCCGGCGGGGTGGGTAGGGTTGCAGAAGGACCGCCGGTGAGATTAAGATGGATTACATCGGTGATTCGGTTATGCGAGCTCAACAGCTGGTAACGCAACGCAGTTCCGTCCTAATCCCCCGCCACACACACACACACACACACACACACAAAGCGGGCGGGTGGGGCGGATGTCGAATGAAATGAGAAATTGAATTAGAAATCTTCGACGAGCGCACGGGCGCACGAGCAGAAACCCAAAAGGCGAAGGCCAACCACCATCAACTGGCCGGCAAGGGAAGCAACGGACGGATAGCGATGCCGTAAGAATACCGGAGATGAAAGCTGAAATCAAAACAGAGATCAAAATTCTTTCTCGTTTCGGAGTTTTATTATTATGATAAAGTCATAATTCCATGAATATTTCTATCCCTCCACCCGGCTCTCTGGCGCACCCTCTCCCCCACCAACCGTTCCGCTCACCGACCGCTTTCACCGATAGACCCCGATAGGCCCCGGTGTGGTGTTCCTCGTTTGTTCCGTTCCTTTTGAACGCTGATTGGAAATCAATGATGAACGTGAATTTGAATAATACAATTTTATTGATTGTTATTATAATTAAGACGACGAGCAGCGACAAGCGTGAAGCTGTCCGCAATCGTCACGATTTTACTTCGTTCCCTTCGACACTCCGTTTCGTTTCGTGCACGCAACCGCAAAAGCGACCGGGCGAAGGTGAGCTTTTGATGATTCAGCTCGGGACCTTTACGTTGTTGTGTCGGTTTATGCTTTTTTGGGGCGTTTTTTTTTCCTTACGCTTAGTGCCACTCCAGATTATACGATACGGTAATAAATCGGAGAGAAATTAAAGATACGTACAAGTACTTGAATATTTCAGCTGTCATATGCGCAGAATGGGCATACAACGCATATCGTGTGGTATTTTGGAAATGTATTACAATTTGTTAGGTATTTTCTGGTATTTATTTTAGTAACAATTCTTATTTAAAAATATTTTTTTAGCTTAGGAAGCATACGATATTTTTTTCTTTTAAAATATTTTCCTTCATCTAAAATTCAGTCTATCTTAAGTTATTTTTTGTACTATCAAAATTTGTTCATATTTTTACTTATTTAAGATGATTAAACGTGTTAAAACGACGTACTGAACATTGTAAATTTATAAATCTGTTTTCATACAATTCATAATACTAAACAATCATAATATTAAAAGTTCGTTTGAAACAAAAAATCTTTACGTGTAGAAACAAATCATGATTTTATAAAAGATCTGACGAACTGCTCTTCACACTTTTCGAATCAATTTGTCAAACAAGTTGTTGGAAAATGGCGTCACAAAACAAATGTTCTCCCAATCGACCTAAACGAACGCTTTCAATAGACGAATTCTCCGACTCGTTTTAGGGGTGGTCAATGATGATTACCTTCTCACCGATTGTTTGGCGGCATCCGTCAAAACATCATAACATTCCAATCGAATGTACGGGCTGATGTTGAATACAACTAAACATTGCGACCACCGGCGAATCTCGCACCGAATCAACGGGATCGAAGGCGATCCCGTCGCAGTGCAGCTTGTGGATAAAAGTAAGAAAGGTGTACACAAACCGCACTCAAAAGCCGCTTAAGTCAATAATTCTTTTCTCGCACCTAAGCAGAGCAGATCAATTCCGGCGTGCGGTGTCCAAGCGCGAGTCATTGATCATATTTAACCGCACTCGAATTCGACAAGGCAAGGATTGAATGAAAGCGCCCGCACGCACAAACACACATACACACATGCGGTGGGAATCTCGTGGCATGATTTAGTTTCCCTCCAACCCGGACCGATCAGCCGGCCGATCGATTCGACCGTAAAACCGTTGTAACTCATCCGCGGTCCGCGGACGAGCGTGTGATTAATGATCGCAGCCCGGGCCCGGGATCGAACCGATCGGGGCTCGCGATCGCCAAAGCTCGAACGGCTGTGTCCGAATTCCGAATCATCTGCCCCGTGCGGGGGCCACGCCACGATGTGGCCACCCATCGGCGGTGGGCGGCATCGGAAACCGCGAGCGTACCGAACCGATCCGAATGCGATTAATGCGGCGGGGAAATAAATAATTGCAGAAATAATTTCATTTTATGACTGCACCGAAACGGGGCCGCGTGACGCGTGCGCACATTTGCGTCCCCAGCGGACGGTTCAGTGCAATGGATCGGTCACGTCGATCGCGTGGTACTGCGTGTCCTATTCCCCCTTCCCACCCCTCTCTCTTTCTCTCTCCTGTACAACCAGCCCTACACCCATACGACGACCCACCCCATGTTTATCCGCGGCCGCATCGTAAGTGCGATCGTGCGATCATAAATAACGCGTACCGAAATATTTCGATTCCGGACGCGCAAGTACACGGCATGAACGCGCACACCAAAGGGCCGACATCACTTACAATCAATTTAAATCAAAATTTATAAATAAAAACATAAATTTTTCTCAACAATGATGATAAATTAGCCCGCATTCATCAAGCGAACATCAGTTCGTGGTTCGTTGGTGGAACTGTTGGAAGAGAGCAACAAAGAGAGAAAGAGAGTGCGAGAGCGTGAAAAAGAGAGCATAAGTATCGTCCAAATCGCAGTGTGCGTTTGAGGTGAGTTTTGACGATGGGATTCCAGATGGGAGGCAAGCGAAATGGTCCCAAACCTGCAATGTGGACACACATCTGGACAGCAGGTCGCGCACAGGTTGGGAAACTCCACCACTCTGGGTTGGGTGCGAAAGGATGTGACTAACCAAAACATTCCGCACACATCCTGACCACCGGCACCGACATGCCGTTTGTTTTTCTGACCGCACCGAAAGTCACACTTCACGTTGAAGCTGCGATAATCAACTTCAAACCCGTCCGACCAAACAGTCCCTTCCGGTTGCGAACTGTTTGTTCCTGCGCCATAATCTAAACCAGACACGAAACACCGGAATGCGGCGGTCGGGTGTGTCCAGTCCGCGAGCGCACGCGCGTTCCTACGCCCGCCCGATGGCAGGTGGTGGTCATACGACCCGATCGATCGGAACGATAGTAAAAGCATTTGTTCTTCTTGGAAATGGGTAAATCACGCAGTAAAACAAACACTTTGGACGTTCCCACACGCTCGGGGAGTTTGGTTACGCTTTGGATTAGGCTCGGGGTTTGTTGATTAAACAGGATATGACAACTCGAATGCGGAATGCTTTCGTCGGGTTGACCCAGGCAGAGGTGTAGTTTCCGGCAACCGGAACTGATCCGAAACAGACGGTTTCTTACGTGACTAACTACACCGACGGGAGAATTACGTTGCGACCGAGTGCTGGACACATCTGTGTCCTAAAATTTGCTTGTTTGGTCTATCAATTTTGTTTATTGTTTAAGGTTGTTTGGACAGAAGGGTTGGTGAAGATTAAGATTATGTCTTCATGCCAGTTGAAGATATTTAAATTATTTAAAAAATTATGTTATGTCGTTTAGGAATCACTTTCTACAACATATTTTTTTTACTAGTTTTATTCGCTTCTAAAACCTCATTAATACCAGCGATTATTAATGCTTAAATAGATAGATAAATTGAATAAGAATGGCCAAATATAATTAGAGAAAATGCTATAAAACCCGAAGAATTTTTAGTAGTGTTCAAATTGTCGCACGCGATTGTGAAGCAATCATTATTTTCATCCATTAGATTCTTTTAATCATTTATTGGCTACACAAGGCAAAGAATTGTTTGAAATTGTATTTGAACTTCGTCTTTGCCGCGTTAAATTTGCAATTCCGATACATCATGTTTTGTTTGAGCGGCAGTTCACTCAAAGCGAAAGTACTATTTATTTAATTACTTTTATTAGTTCATTACAAACATGTTCATTAATGAATGTGCTTTGTTGTGTACGGTTCAGCAGATGGGAAAACAGCCCCCAATGGCAATAATCAAACGGTTACAAGTACCCAACCGTGCGCGGTATTCAAGGCACGGTCATTCCCGGCCCAGGTAGGTAATAAAATGTAAATGAAAATAATAAAGCTCCCTGCACCAATCGATAATCGAACAAACAGGAAATTAGCGTCGGTCGCATCGCGGCGCATCAGCTTGCATTCCAGCGGTCCGAACTATTAGCATAAAATGGAAATTCACCGTGAACGCGACCGTCTACTACGGACGACTAATATTACTGCGATTTAATTGAATGTTTCAATTGCACCCATGGGTCCTCATTCCAACCGCGAATGACGTTCGTCAACACCGATTGCACGTCATCGGTATCGGTTCTGGCCGCACTGGGTGCGGCACCCATAAACGATGCACTTAAGCTTCCACCCACGGCCCCATCGGAGGCTGCATGTGTGTGTGTGTTTGAGTGTGATTTTATGCACTACTCACTCCCGAGCAGCCGTGAAGGGCAGCCGCCTGAAGAGACGTTTACAACTGTGCACGGGCACAGTTAAAATAAAATACTAGCGGGTCACCGAAGTTCACAGCGGCGCTGGTGGGATGTATTATTGTCTGGCACAACCAGTCAGGGGTGGAGGTCGGTTCCACCCGCCGTACCGAACGCCGGTGCCAGCAATAGGTCAGCTCGGTGATGTTGTTTTTTTCTCTCCCCCCACCCCCCTATCCTTCGCGCTCCCTACCTGGAAGGGCTGCCGTGTAGGATCTGCAGGCGGTCGACCTCCCCGGGATCTGCTAGTAGAATGTTTCATTCATTCGCGCCCGCCGTTCGCCGGGTTTGGGTAGGGCACCGGATCCGTGATCTTCAGGTTCGGTTCGGTTTGGCTCGATTCATTCAGCCCGTTGTCTACTGGCAGCGAGGATAAAACTGGTTCCCTCCGCTTCCCGAAGGGCCACGCGGGGTCTCAACCCTGTCGCTCGCTCCGGTGCACATTATTTGCTCGATTGATTATTGCCTTCACGGGTATGCTGCAGTGCGCCGGTGCGTCAGGAAGGTATTTTTAGGACCTGCCAACGTCCCGAGGCGCCTGTTTCCATTTCCGCTGCCCATATGAGCGTGAGCGCTGTGTGGGTGTGGAATATCTTACCGCCACAAGAATTTGAACCCCGCCACGGATCTTCACTACTGGAAGCTGGGCATAAACGGTTCGCCTCGATGGGGCAACAAAATTGGGCTGGCTGAAACAAAGGATGATCTGGCCGCGGTGAACGGCAACATCGCCGACAAGCACAGTTTCCAAACACAATAGAGAATTAATCTTTTCCCCTCCTTTGTTCGTTCGGTGCGCTCCAGTCTCCGTTTTCTACCCGAACCTAAACTGTGGAAAAGAGAACGGCTCCGATGCATCTTTCGCCGGCTAACCTATGATCTTTGGCGCTTTGGTGGACGATGGGAAGAGCAGACGTTCTCGTCTGTGCGTTAGAACCTATGAGCGATGTTCGTAAACGATACAAGTTAATTTACGCTGAGCAAACAGTGCGTTTAATTCCCAAATCAACCTCCGACAGCCCATCGTTGGATCGTGTTTGTTTGTTTTTTTTTTTGTAAATAAAACATGCAAAGCGCCAGGTATAGAAACAATAAAACAAATTCGTTAACGTCCGGATGAGATCATCGTGTGTCGGAACGCTGGCGGAAGGACACGGCCTACGCCAACGAAACGTTGGAAAATGCGTAGCCCCGTGCGACAAGTGGTGACAACATGCTGAACATTCCCAAATCGATCGTATCGCCCCGTCTTCGGTCTGAGGTACTCGGGGATGAGCACGACGTCGACGCGAAACGGGGACGCAAAAAAAAAAACGAAGCAACAAACGACCGTTCAAAAACACCCAACCGCATCGGGCGTCCGATAATCTTATCAGTGAAGCACTTAATTATGTTCGAATTCTCTCTCCGGGTTTTCGGTGGGATGGTGGGCCTGTCGATTCCATATCGCCTTCGCGGGCTTGAGTCATACCCGGCGGTGCTGAACGTAACGTAACTTTACGGCAGGCAAACGGGCGAACAGGCAGACGCATTATTGATACGCAGTGTCGCCCGCGATGGCGTTAGGCATTTAATTATCATAATGCGATGTAACTGAATACATCACACGTTCGCACGCACACGCCGCAAGGATAAAGGGACACGATATTTCACACGTCGGCAGCGTCGGCAACACACGGAATGCAACCGGGACCGGTGCGTGCAGTACAGCGGGAGAAACAAAAATAAAGCATCAACACTTCCAGTTCGTCGATATTTGTCGCTTTTGTTTTGATTTATAGACATAATTTGATGCATATAATCCGTAGGTGCTGAAATGTTGTGAAACTTATCTGGATAATTTGATTAAAAAAAACGGTAAAATATCAAATAAAAGTATTTAATTTCGTCTCTCTCTTCCCTATGTTGGTGTTGGTAAGTTTTTTCCGATATTCAAAGTCAGATGCATGTTATGTTGGGACAAAAAAATTTAAGTATATTTTCAATTTAATGACAAGAAAGATCCTCCTGCTCTGTCTTGCAATAAAGCAAGGGCATCAGAGTGTTGAAAGTTAGGTTACTAAAAGCAGGCAGATTTATACAATCTTCAATTTCAGGAGAAAAAACAGCTACATCACAATGATTTTTGTACTTCACAAAGGCGATTTTAAACCAACGAAGGTGAACTACATTTTATATAATTATACATGTGGATGATATATGTAAGGCTAAACATAAAATATAGAATCCTTAAACGTTTATCTCCAAAAGATACATGTTCGCTAGACCGAAAATATACCGAAAATAGTCGTTTTATTGTATCACTGTTTACTGAAGAATACAATTTATCTCTCGACCTGTTTCCCTTGCTGCAGCGAACCAGCTTTCAATCACAATCACCTCATAACCGAGCTAGCCGTATCAGACGTTATCGATACCTGTGGCCTTTTGCGAAAGATTACAGAAACGCTGCAGTTCAGGGAGCGGGACCACATTTCACGAAATATCTCAATATCATTCGCCGAAACCCGGAGCGAATGGATCGGTTCATACTCCGTCACCACCACCACCACCACCACCACCGTTGCGGGAGGTCCTATCCACCACCGACAAGGTCGTCAAAGTCAACTTCAATTAGCTTCGTAGCCCGCGGTGTACACAGCGCAGCCATGTACGCGATCCGCCCCGGCCGAGCATTAGTTTGTTGTGCAGCCGTTTCCATCCGATCTCCTCGCGCGGGTCCGCCGCTCCGTAGTCCTGTCCGGCGCCTGTGTCCACATCAAGAGCACTCACACACACACACAGAGGCACAAATACACACACGCACCGAGAAAGGCGCACGATGCGGGAAGAAAAATAAAACCAACACACCACGCGTGCGCCGGTGCGGTTGCGTATATAAATTCCTCCATTTAATATGAGTGGTGAAATTTGATATTTTCGATACTTGTACTTGTTGGCCGGCTACACCACCGTTTCGTGGTCAGCGGGCGTTCGGTGCACTGTCGCGAATCGCGGTGCTTTCGGCCCGGCGACCACCGTCAGTCGAAGTAAATCGAACCAAATGAAACGAACGAACGGACGAACGGGCAACGAACAACGAACAAATAAAAAAAAACAAACGAGGTCCACGACGACGACGACGACGACGACGACTACATCGCCAAAACAACACCGAAACACACTTATGAAAGCTTTTAAAAGCTAATTTTTCAACCAAAAAACCGCAAACGGACTCAAATAAATACCGCCCCCCAACACCGTCCCTGTGGCCCCGTTCAATGAACGTGACGCGTCGTGGGGTGGAAAGTTATGGCGAAATTGGTGATGTTTAGCTCCGAATCTTTTCGCTTTGTGTTTGTTGTTTTGTTTAGCTGTATACACTAATAATCCTACACCGTCCCATGCAGAGCGCAGCGCAGACACTAACGAACAGTCAGTCGGCGAAACATTCAAATCAATCGGCCACCGACGGTGGTGGTTTGCAAAAAAAAACACTCCACACATCCTTCCCGGGCGAGCGTTCCTCGCGTAAGGATGCGTACGTTTGCTAATTTGCGCGCACCGGCCGTGCACACAAAACGAACGCGCCTGCCGCGTGGTGTCCAATTTGTTCGCGTTTGAAGCGCGTTCCCAGCGTGCATCGCGTTTGCAGCGCCCTCTTGACCTGTTGCTGCGCGTCCGGGACCGGGCAAACGACCTGTCAGAATCACACCATAAAAGTCACGATCGTTACATCATAAACCCGTGTGCCCGTGCGCGGAGACAAGTGTTGTTTTACGGGCGGTGAAGATTAGGACGAACCGAGTGCGGGGGGGGGAAGGGAAAGTAAGCCGAGACGAGCGCAGATATGCACACCCTCCCGGAATCACTGACCCCCGTCCGGCCCGTTGACGGTTTGCCAAAAATGCCGCCACACGCCGTGCGGTCTACCGCACGGCCCTTTCCCCGGGCACAATCGGAATGCGCCCACCAACCGCCCCTGCCCCCTGCGCCCTCGACCACGCTGGGAGGCAATGAAAACATGACGCGCGGTACGATTGCATTTCACGGCACTAAAATTCCGCGTAATCAGAGATTTGATTCCTTTGGCCCTTTCCGGGCGGCGTAGTGTTTTCTTTTTTTTTTTACTTTGCACGGGAACCTCGTTGCCGGCACGGGCGGCGAGTTTCGAGGGGGAACAGGGTGTGTGAAGATTCAATTGTCCAACGGATCTGTTGCATTCGCGAAAAAACGTACATGAAACCGCCGGGGCCGGCGATCGCCGGTGTGTGTTTTGATTGTCGCGTGGAGTCTTTGTCTTTTGCGCGCAAGGGGAATGACACGCAAACAAAGAAATTAAAAAAAAAATACAATAAAGAGTTTCAAAAGAGAGAGGATGTTTTTCGAAAAGATTTTATTTGTTTATTTACAAACAAAATTTTCGCACCTCAAACAGCATGGTCAAACCGTCGCTATTGGAATCAAAGAAAGGAAACAAAATCCTCAAAATTTGTGTGGCATAATGAATCGTTAACAGTTTAATGCTCTATTCATCAATAAAACTATAAAAAAGTCTTCTTCAAGTGTTTTGAAAAGCTTAATATACTACAACTGTAATAAAGTTTTTTTTTTAGTTTATTAAATTTTTTCAATTTTGCATTCCGATAATGAAAACTTGCAGGTGAAATCTAAAAGCAGTCGCTCAATTCTCTCAACCTTACAATACTAACTTGTAGAACGCATACAATTAGCCTCAATTGCACTTAGTGACGAAAAAAAGTTATTATCATCTATCGCCTGTTCCTTAACATTTTTGGTATAAAGAAAACATCGATTCAATTTTCATATGTCAAGATCTCTCATAAACAAAAGTTAATTAATACGAAAAAGTAGTATGAAAAAATGCTCAACCAACACATTTTTCAAATACATCTCTTTTCTGCCTCAATCATGATCATGACAATCATGAGCATTAAACATTCGTATACTTCTAAAATCCTCAAAATATTTCCATTCCAAAAATACGCGTGGAATGCATTTTGTTCCCTAGCGCCATAAAAAACAACACATAGCTCAACGTATGGTGACTATCTTTTTTTTATTATTATTGCGAATAAGAAGCGCCCTTTCCATTTGCGGTTCCTCTCATCGCATCTTATAGCGATGCACATTTAAGGCTGTTTAAAAAATCATTTGTGCAGCGAACCGTCTATCATACTTCGCGACGACAAACATCTTAATTGGCTGACTTGGGGCACAATCCTTCGTGTCGCCCTATCTGATGATGTAGAACGTTGGCACCGCGGCTGATTTGAATGCAGTAAAATAAATGAGCGTTAGAGCGGTTCTGCCGCGTGATGCTGCCCGCAAGCGTAGCTTAGAACGAGGCAAAGTTGTTAACATATGTTTATTGTCCTTTCGTCGTTGCTATCGCGGAGATCTACAATGCGCTGTAGAGGCAATGTTTAAGTGCAATACAAGCCTCATTTAAAGGAAATTCCATAAAATGACTCACAAACATAACCCATTACAATCGGCACACTGTCAAGGGTATCGTATTTCGTAAGAAGTTTTTTTTTTCTTCACTAAAAGCATGCCTTACCTTTTGCTAATAAAATAATTTATATTGTGACACCAAATCATAAGAGGTTCAAGGGTACTTAATGTATAAATTAAAGTACAAGAAGGTTATATATATATCTCCACGTTGATCAGCTCAACTTCACACCGTTACCCAGGACAGGACACTCGGCGGGGCAACGAATCCAGTATGCGCAATTATCGCGTTCAATTACTTACACGCTGCCAGCACTCCTGTCGCGCCAAAGGAGCTAATAATTTAACGATTATTATGCCCCCTGTTCTATAATTTCCGATAGTCTATCCGATAGTCGGTGCCGCAAACTCCAGCAAACTCGTAGAAGCTTAACGTCACCGATGAAGGCGCCGTCGGCCGTGTCAACAGGTTGCCCGAACGGCTCGTGACACAAATTGCACCGCACGGGGACAAATACGCTGCGGTGGTTGCACGCGATCGTGTCGATTAAATGTAGAATTAGGGAGTGAAATGCTCCATCCATCCGTCAGACCACGACCGATACGAGCTGCCAAGAAATCCATTAGCTTAATTATCTCACGACGACACGGCGGGCAAGTGGTTGCTAAATGGCTAAACGCTGGTGAGTGTGAGAGGTTTCCCCATCGTGTTGGCGAGATGCACCGACTTTGCACTCAAACCCCGAGTGGAAAATCGCGAACATTTATTGAGACTCTATCGGTGGGGGAACCGTACACGATTTAACCCTTTCAGCAAGCCGGTACTATTTTTTAAGTTATGCTTGCGCAATAATTTCACACGGTTTAATGCGGCTGTGACAATACGATAAAGATGCGAGCAATATTGCGCGAATTATTACATCGTTCCTCGGTTTGCCTCGAATGAGTTCGTGCACGCTTCAGTTGTGGTTTCAAAAAAAAAAAATGAAACGCAAACCGCAACACTATCAAATGCTAGAACGGCTAACCTTTCGCTTCTAATTCTCGCACCCTTGCGGACGATGGTAGCAACGCCGAGGGAGCGGAACACGTGTAAAACATGTTAAGTTACACAGGCGCAGTTCGGCTTGCCCACAAACGACCATTACGTCAACCCAAGCCCAGGGAGCCGACATGGTAGCTATTCAAATGAACAACTAATTTGAGCGAATTGTTCTCGACCCGACCCGTGTGTCACGCTCGACTCGACTGCTCGAGACTGTCCTTCTAACGTGATACCTGAAGTTGAAACGCGACGTCAGTGAGTCAGTCAATGTGTCAATAGCGCGGTTGGTTCGATGCTGGGATAGTTGCTGCTAAAAATTTGCATAATATTCTTCAACGTTGCATTAACAATTACTATCAATAATGGGTAGAATTACTATGAAACAGCTTAAGGAACAGTTTATTGCGCGTTGTGACCTCTGACTTACTCGTGTACAAACAATGGTTGGCTGATGCCATTTCCTTATTATGTCTTTTATTACTCTTATGAAATTATACACTCAATTAAAAACACTTAACAAATGCTATGAAATTCTTCGTAGACAATAAGGATCATAAGGTCAACTATGGATATAAAATGCGTTGGAAAAAATCATCTTCCTGTTTGAATAAAAATAATTTTCTCACTGTCTTTTATTTTCTATCGATCAATCATATTTCAAGAACATAAGAGTTTAACAACATTATAAGTAAAAATATAAAATAAATTTTAAGCAAAAATTCTATTACAAATCAAAATGTAATCAAATACTACTTTACTTTTTGTAAAGGTAAAAAAAAGAATCTAAAAAGACTTTCAGCAAAATAAAGAAGAAACTTAATATCCTCTAATATTATAATTCAACCATCCTGATATTTAAAATGAACTGATTCCCAAAATTGTCCATGTTTTGCGATCGATAAAGATTATAGTATTATTTTTTTCTCCAAAAGTTGTATTCTACATTAACCACAATTTAGTGCAGCTGACATCATCGTTAGGACGGTTTTATTTATTGAACACTTTTCCACGTTCGACGGGTTAACACTGTAGCCCGTGGGAGCTTTAAAAACATATTTCACCAGCCTATCTGCCTCTGACTCACAGTGCAGTGTGCGAGCGCTACCGCGACCCGAGATGATTTGTTTACTCGCGTATAATTGCGATGCGATTTTTATTTTGTTTCTGCGAACCCCGCATCGTCAACTGCTTGATAGCGATGTCGATTCGCGTTCTCAAGATCATAAACTTTTGCGCTCGATCGATGGAACGGGCTGTCGAACGCCCAACCCCTCGGCATGTTGGGTGGCCTCGCTGTGATTCTCGCGGAAGCAACACTCCGAACGATCTATGCCTTGTTCTGCCGCGCACGAACAATCGATTCCGAAATTGATTGAATTCGTAAATGGAAACAAGGTCTCGCCCCGTAGGCTGAATGCCCATTCGTCTCCAGCTGATTTTGTTTATGTGACGCCCGTATGCGATGCGCGGGACCGGCGAGTGATTATTTTCGGCGATCGATCGCGACCGGAGCTGCACAAATAAACTAAAACGGCGCGCTCGCCGGGTTGTAATGGTGGTGGGAAATAAATGTACATAAAATCGTCGGTGACGACATTCTCGTAAACGCGGACACAGCTCGCTGATCCCTTCCCAGTCCAAGCTGACTAACGAGCGTTCTAACATGCGCGAAGGAAGACCTCCGCAAGACCCACGGCAACGAGAAGATCATGATGGAAATGAACAGTAAAAACAAAAATAATACACCACACCGGCGTGGGTGACATTTTTATTAATATATCTATTTAGTGTCCACACGATTGTCATAAAATTGTACATTTAAAGATACATTTTAATATATTTCCTTCGGCTTTGTTTTTTTTGGTTTGGTGGCGATGGCAGGGACGTATGGACGTACTTTTTTTTTGTTTTGTTTCGAGATATCTCATCGCGGCCGAGAGATTACGTCGCCCGGGACATTACCGGCAACCAGCAAACGAAGAGAAAATCCGCCGTCCGGTGCAGTCTGAAGAAGCTAAACACCCGCCATCGCCAGCAGGCTGTGAGACCGGGGAAGATAATTTATTGAATTGTTTCTCGCCCGAGCGCTTGTTGAAAGATGTTTATGATGGTCACATTTGATAAGGTTCATCTGCAGGCACGGTAACGACTGCTCTCAGTCTGCAGACCGCCGGTACGCCGGTGTTAGATGCGATCTGCGACGTTCCTACCGCGGAAGGAACGATCGGCGGACCCGTGTTCGGGGAAGCATCCCCAAAGATAAGCGTGGAATGAGATGGGTTAGGCAAAATCAAAAAAACAAAAACAAAAACATCGTCAGCAGCCAAATGGAGCCCGTTGTTGCTGTTAGTCTGCTAAGCTCCGTGGAATATGCGGGAATAAAACAAAGCAGCATTCAACACAAACACATACAGATAAACGCCTCGAAAGGATTGAATGGGATGGTTGATGAGATTACACGGTTTGAGCTGCTTTTTTCCCCTTGTAGACTTCGTACAATAATGCGCTCCGGCGATAGACACCTCCTTTAGGAAGCTAACTCCGCCACAAACAAATGCAAAAACACGCCGTGTTTTTGTGTGTTTGCTTCCGAGGATGCAAATAACACGTCGATCCTCCCCTGCTGCTGATGCAGCCTTTTAATCCTCAAACGGAAAAGTCGAAGGTGCTAAAGGTGCTGCGAAATCCGATTAGCCACACGCATCCGTCCGGCCGATGGTCCACCGTCGATGCGTTAATCTTGTCCACGCCCGTAAGATAACGTTCGAGTGTTGGGTAAATATTTGTGCGGTTGATTAAAAGGGCGTGCTCGTGCAAGGTGCCTCCGTGGAAGGATGTGTACGATGGCGATGGGTAATCGCATTACAACGCGCTGATCGTACACGTAAGCGGCTTGCTACTTGGCGGGGTTAAACATTGCAACTCTCGCCTTGTTTGCTGCATCGAGAGATGCAAACCTAGCTCAACCTTGTGACACCTCCGTACAGGATCTTCCAAGGATCCTGGGTCGATTAACATCGATCATGGTGGTCAAAGCTACGGTTCACGTTCCTCCATCATCGGTGAAACCTTTAACCCCCGGTGTGAAATGAACGCGTTTGCCGGAGATTGAATGGATGAGCCCAACATTCTGTCATAACAACCGGGTTGAGGATCGGGTGTGAGGAACCACGTCAACTCGACTCCGGGGCCAAAAAGGTGTGGTAGGTGACGCGCATGTGACAAGATAACGCAGGACAATGGCACGAACAAGACAGGTAGGTAGACAGGAACATGAAAGGATCCTAGCCACGCCTAGGACGATGCTGCGAGGATCAGTTTTGGGAAGGATTTCGGAGCAGCACACTGGGCCAGTTTGTCGCCTCCGTTAGATACCACACATGCACCGGCAGGCTAATAAGGCAAGCTTCGGCCGGGCACGGTGGCTTCCAACTGGGATGATTATCCTATTATGTCCAACATTGGGAAGTCCAACCGCGCCAGGGTGCGCATCCTTGATGCGGTGATCTATGTGGTTGATGCTGGTGGTCTCCGTCACGTCGAGAGCACGGAACGAACTAGATACGGTTGATGATCATCGCCCTACCCACCCGGGGCTGGGGAGTGTACGGAGCACGAAGTGTTGGATAATTAACTTCTCTCCGCCGTAGATGATGCTGACGTGGGAGGCTTTCTTTGTGTAAGATGAAGATGCCGTTCGCAGTTGGAGATTGCGTTTTGTTATGCTTTCATGCTCTCCTATACATATTTTCCAATATATTCGTTACAGCTAATAAATAGCCGCACCAATTTGAGCTGTTATTTAGTATTCCTTTTTAATGGTTACGATGGATCCTTGGAAAAAAAAATCAAATGATTGTGGCTTTCTTCCGAATAAATCCCAGATAGTTTCCGATAGTTTAAAGTTTACGAAACCTCCCAAACTTTGAACGAGTCTTATGTAAAAAAAAACATCGTAACCTCAAGTTAATCGCCGCACCGATAAAACTATCCCGCATAAATCCTTTCACACCTCATCAACGGTGAAAGAGATAAATGTAGTTATTAATTTTCAGCCATTTTCCATATGGCTCAACGATTCAACCATGTCCAGCCCGACCAGCGTCGCTTGATTGGCTGTTTTATGACGCGGGCAACCGGGAAACCGAGCGGGGAACGGGGTGGAAGCCACCCACCGCTTCCTGGCCGCCTGGTGGTGGGTCCGAGCCGGGGAACACAAAATGATATCTTAAACTAGACGACAACTGCCTAATTGACTCGGAACAAGGTGGAACGACTTCGATGAGTGGGTGTAAACGAGCCTCTGTGATTGTTCGAATTTTTACGACCGTGTGCTTGCATTTTTTTTCACGTTGTCTTTCTCGCTCGTTCCGAGCGGAGAACAATATGTTTGTGTGTGTGTTTTCTTCTTTTGTCACCACGATTCGGGAAGTTGGTGGTAAATGGCTGTTTACTATGGGTGGTGGTTAATGTTTCTGTTGCGTGTTTTTTTTTCCTCCCTCTGTGTCCTGTTCCGTATTTCACCTAATGGCGCGCTCGCACCAGGCAGTGAGCCGTCGTGATCGGGACTATTAATGGTTTACGGGTTGCAGCTGTGATGGCTTCAGTTTCCGGCCTGGTGCCGCCTGACGGTAAGGAACAGTGAGAGCGAACCACACAAATAAAAACACAATCACACACCGCGCCAAAGCTTTCTTAGAAGTGGCGGTGAAGGTGTCTGACGCCAAGCCGTGCTCGAAGAGCAAGCGAAAAGCAAACATCGGATCAACCCGATGGTCCCGCGCACGACCCACAAAGCAATCCATGACACCACAGGAAACTGGGTGTGTGTGTGTGTGTGCTGCGTGGCGGGCGCATTTTAGTGAGACCCATATAGATTAGATTGCGAGGAGGTCGTGCCGCGCCGTCGAAGCAAACGGAGCCCACCCACATGCGGTCGGCTGTGTCGCAAGGTTGTCCCCGAATCTGTCCCGAAACACTCGCACCGCCTTTTTTTCTTCGAAAGCATGGCTGTTGCCTGCTGCTTACCAGGATGGACGGATCGGTCGGATAATGACACCTCGACGGTGTCCGGCCGGCCGGCAGCGGTAGCGGCAACAAGCAACCGCAGCCGACAGCGTCGATCGTGACACCTCAACCCGGTAGGTTATCTTTAATGGGACGAGCTAACAACTCTCTCGTGCACGAAACGGCCGCTCTATCGGTGTGTGTAAATTAAGGCTCTGTCAAAATACACAATCGGCCGAATTTCACGGGTCCTGCAGGTGAAGGGTAGGATGTGGTGGCAGCCGTTCGATGATGTGTTCGAGCCACAAAGAGCGTGTGAGATTGTCTTAGGGGACATGTGGTAATACTTGCGACAAAGATAAGCATAATGCCAACGGCCGGATATTGCTCGGAACGGATCCAGTGCAAAGTCCTTTGTTTCCTGGAACAATCGGTATCGTTTGTTAGAGATGATTATGAAAGTTGCCAGCTGAAATCTATCGTTTGTGTAAAATGCCGGTGAATGGATCTTATTCTTTTAGACGAGGGTAAAAAAGTGTAAAATGGCAAGGCAAGGATGAGTTGTTTACTATGTTCAAAATATGATTTAACTTGATTATTTTTAGTTTATTCAAATCACATGCGAATTGTTGAAAAAGTATTAAGAAGTTCTTGTAATCCAAAACGACATTCCCCAGTTTTTAATTACAATCAACATAGTATGCATCATTGATCATGAACTTTTTATCCTTAAGTAAACATTTCAAATTCCAAACAGGAAAGAGCAATCGTCAGCACTGTAATATAAAGCAATTAGCTAACATTGATTTGCACAATACCGAGAACGTTTGAAACGTGACCCCGAGTGCAAATTTACACGGGTGAAACACCATTTCTCATAACTACCAGCTTCGATGGAGCTGGAATCACAAGCAGAGTGGCAACTCGCGCTACCTCCCGTTTACGGTTCGACAGTAAATAATGGTTGCACCCAACTATGACCGGGTAGACCGGGCTGGTGATCGTGCATTCTGCAGTTGCTTGGAACCTGATCTATCTGAAGCATTTGCGGTGAGGTGTGGATTTTTGTTCAATTTGTGCCTGCCTGTAGCCACGACGGTTAGCGCTGCAAGCCACACAAGCACAGTTTGTTGTTTCCATTTTTTTATTTTTCATTTCAAACACGCCCGACATGGAGGTCTCAATTCAACCCATCTTACCCCTAATTTATTTCACCGAGAGTGGCTGCGAAAAAAAAACCTTATAGCCTCAAACTTTGGAACCTGAAATTAGACATCCATCTTTTTGTGTTCCATCTCGAAACGATGCGCCGCCATTCATCTTGCCCATCTCAACGGCAACAAATTCATCAGATTTCCAGCAACAACAAAAAAAACCCAACGCAAAACTGCACTCTTCAATGTCACCCCGGTTTGCACGAGATAAATCTTCTGCCAGTTGCATCCTGTTGACGTTGTGTGCGACCTCCAGAACCGTGGCAGATGCGTCCACCGAGAACGATTGGGATGGGGAGGGGGGAGGAGGGGGGGTGCATTAGTGTGCTGGGAAATGGGATGCAAATGGATCCGTTGTGTTCGTTTGTCGTGCTGCGCCTGCGCATGCCTAAATGTTTGGACAAAATATTGCCAAAAAGTGGTGAAAATATCTTCCCCACTGCACGAGGTAATCAATTTGCTGCGTGAAAGAACCGCTCTCGTGCTGGATGAGGGGCGATGGATGCAGTCTGCCCAAGCGGTTGTGGTTACCATTTTGGGTAGGATGGGTTGAAAAATGTATCACACAAATGTGAAGACGATTGTCCGAAAAGTCCTTTGCCCAAAGTGTCGGCAATCAAACCATAAATCGAGATGTAAAGCAATCGTTCTTTTACAGTCACACAGAGGATTGAAAATGGTGGTTTGTGTGTTGCATTGCAGTTGGTTTAAAATTGAAAATTATTCATATAAAATTATTCTTATTCACACGTATTATGGAATTCAAGAAGGAGTCATGAGCATGATATTCACGCTGATCGCAGTAAGATCTTCCAATTCAATCATGCAACCTAAAAATACAAGTAAGTACATTTTATCTTTTTTGTCACTCATTTCCTCACGATCAACGATCCCAGTACATGCATGCCCCAAAGCAACACCACTGATTCATGCGACCGGAAACGAAACCGGACACGAACCAATGCCAATGTGCATACTCACATGTTTTTAGCTCACACTTTCCGCACCCACCCGAAGGTGCATTCCTGCAGCATGACCGTCCTCTTCGTTCAGTCCATAAAATCACGCAACGACGGCAACGAAAACTTTACGCACCGCAACTGGTGCGGGGAAGGGCTTAACAAAAAGAAAAACTATCTTTCTCGCGTTTAACCAACCCAATGAGACAAAACCGACCATTTACTCTACGGCGGTGCGGTGCGTGCGCGTCGTTTAGTTTGGTGGCGAGCATTATGAAACAACAAACGTGAACACACGAAAAAAAAAAACCGGAAAAACGCGAGCGTGCGCGCGCGCGCAAAATAAAACCAAATAAACCGAGTCGCAGTACGCGTCGGTCGGTCGGGCGGTGCTTACTGCGCCAGTGGTTTCGCGGTGCGAGCAGGATAGCCTGTGCCGCCGGCCAAGAAATGACCACACAAGCGAACCGGGCAGCGAGTCCGGCGAAATATTACTGAAAATCACACATAAATCACGGTGATTTATTGGATTTTTATTGTCTTGTTTTTTCGGCCTTAGCTTCGCAGCGTTTGCAGCAGGCACTGAGAGGGAGCCTTTTTTCGCTTCACGGCCACGGGGA
>JXWZ01003278.1:0-79763 GCA_000956215.1 Anopheles farauti No. 4 | reverse complement strand
AGTCGGGTGTGCCGGGTGTGCCGGGTTTGAAATGCCGGTGGTGGCACCAGCGAAGGACGACATGAACGATAGGCCTAGTGTATCGTCGAACTGTGAAGCTACCGTCGTCAGGATACCGCCGTCGTCTCCACTCGCTCCAAACCGATGAAAGTTTGCTTGCATTTTTTCAATCAATTCCTCATCGTCATCGTCACGGTCACCACCATCATCACCCGCGTGGCCATCGTCCGCTATTAACGCGCCAGTTATTTGTTCTTCCTCCTTCACAACGTCCGACTGCTGCTCGTGCAGGTTGCCGCTCGAGAAAGAATCTGCAAAAGGGAATAGAAAGTTTTATACGTTAGTGAAATAGTTTGATGGTTACACTCCCACGGAAACATGAAAAGATATCAACAAAGAGAAACTATTAATGTAAAAATAATATTACACAAAATGAGGTTGGGTTGGGTTGGGTTGAGTAGTGATAGTGCAAGGGACAAACTAAGGATTCCACCGGGTTTGTGGCATTTGTGTATGTATTTGTGTGTTTGTGTGTTTGTGTGTGTGTGTGTGTGTGTGTGTATGTGTACAATCTGAGAAAATTAATGGATCACGAGAAAACAGTTTCAAAGATATTGCAAACAAGATGAACACGGCGACCACGGCACACACATACAACATTATCGCACCTTCTCATCAAACCCAGGGACGTTTCTCCTGTTGGCAAAGAAATTGGAACAACACTTTGGTTTTATTCACAAGTACACGAACATGTGTGCAAACTGATATAAAAAAAATCATTGATCGTATCGTACTGGTTCCGTGCAACAGAGTCTGTTGCTGATTTTGAATTAATTATTGTGGTTCGCGGTTTGTAGTTTATTGGTTTATGATGCTCCGGTTTCACAATCGTTTTATTTGATTACTGTTTCTTTTTTATTATACTTTTTTTTTCTTCAACATTTTCCACATCCACCGACATTTAGATTCGCACGAGCAACTACTGCGTGTATATTCTCTTCAAAATTTGTTTATATCCATGTCCTACACTTCGCGACTTCCTCTGTCGTGTATCTTGTTTCTTAATGTGTGTGTGTATATAAATATATAGCTATATATATATATCCATACATATATGTCTGCAATTGCGAACGATTCCGAATCAACAATATTCCTTCGGACGACGACTTCGACTAGAGCGCGCGCCAGTTTAGATGTCGTTCATTCGTCGTGTATGTTACTATTAAGTGTATATATATAATATATATAAAGTGTTTCACTTCTTTCATTAATATTTATATATGGTTTAGTATTTCTTCTTCCGGTGCTTACACGATCGACCGTTTACCCTTACGTTCGAAAAAAGTTAATAAACAAAATAAGAAACGAACATTAGTTTTGGTATAAAATTTACACTCACTACCGCTATTCCTTCGTTCACTCACAAGCGCGTTAGTTTGCTCCATCCTTCGTCAGTTCATATTTTAGAAACATTAGTTAGCCCATGGAGATGTTCATGTTTTCGTGTTATTTGCGTTTTTGTGTTTCGTTTGTCTCGTCGTTTTGCTACTTGTTGCACTTAACGTATTTTTACACTGATACAACGCGGCTCTGTTCACTACGCTTTCCTGTTTGTTTTTTTTTCTTCTTGTTTACAAGCTGCTAAAGTTATCTATTCCGTTCAAACCCATACAACCTGTCTGTGGTGCCGGATTCTTATCACCATTTCGATTTTGTGCAAAAACAAAAGAATATATATTCGTATTCGTCCGTCGATTGTGTGGGATATGCAAACGGGATGCAAAACGTGAACATCATCCACCCGTGGAGAATGGCACCCTAATGTTCCCCCGGCCATAGTATGGCAAACATTTTGTTTCGTTTTCGTGGTAACTTTTGCAGGTTTCGTTTGTTCCTGCCGGTATTGGCGTACACTAGGGAAAAAATAAACCTTCGCTGTTTGGTAACTGTTCAATTGGCGTAGTAAGTGAGTGTACCCGAATTAGTGCAAACATTTGTTTGTGTGTGTGTGATTTTTTTATGTTTCTTCGAACACAATATAACACGGAGAAAATAAAACTGTCGGAACCGTCTATCCACCTTCGCTTGCATTCAGTAACTTATGACTTTTAGGCATATTGTCTGAAATCTGTTGCATTCTATCACTGCACTCGTTTCGTTCGCTGTTACACACGCAAATGTGGTACACTTCGATTTGCCATTTGCTCGCCTGTTCTATACATTATAACACTTTCAGGAGATCCAATTCGTTGGTTTGCGTACGATCGCGTACGATGGTGTATAATTTCGACTCATTTAAGTAAACGTGTCCACGTTGCAACCACATAGGCTGGCACAATATGCCTAGAGTAAGATTTTTTTCCTCCCAACGCACACACACACACACACAACACATACCAGTTAAGACACATAAATATTTCTAATGACCACTGGAACCGCTCACCGCTCCAAGTCCAGTTAATCATCCGAATTTATGTCCCATCGGCCCATAGCAACCGCACGCATAGAAACCACATTGGCAAACTTTTCAATAGCAACCGTTTGGATGTGCTTTGCTGATTTTTGTTCAGTTAAATGCTTCATTTTATCCGTGTAGATGCAACACTCTTGTCTTATATAAAAAAAACCGTTACGTTCCGAAGAAACAGATTTAGTTCAACGGAACAGGGACAGATAAAATTACTCTCACAAGGTCGATATATCAGACATGGTGGTTTGCACTAGACAGTTCAGCAGCTGCAATATAAAGAGAACGGTTGTTTTACGTGAAACAATTTCGCAACAACCATTTGCATTTGCAGCAAAAACGAAAAGCTCACTTTAAACCCTTTCCGATCGTACAGGTTCTTGTTCAGCATACTTTGATCCATCGATATGCTTGTTCTTTGTTTACCGAAATACGTTAACAGTATTTGCTTGTTTTGCTTCAAATTTCTACACTCCTGTCGCTACTAAACGCTTTCTCTCCTGCGCACTCTTCAACACGAACAAGTTCATAATTTTTACGAAAAGTACATATTTTTTTACCAGCCTGTAGTATATGCTATTAATTTTATGATTCCTTTGAGCTGTACAGCCCTTTTTCACTTTTGTTTCCTTGCAGTAACAATAACGATCACAAAAAATCACATCAATATTTTCATTCACAGCGCAATGTTTTTCTTCCTACTTTTTTTAGTGTATGTTATGTCCACTTCACTTGTCTCGGTATCTTTTTGACTTGATTATGAACTCAAATAGAATATATATATATGCATATATAATTCAAATCAATGTGATTGCAACTAGGAAGTGTTGCATGATTCTCACTGACTTGAAAAGATCATTCCTTCTTGGCCAATAGTGTTGGTAGCAAACAAAATCAAAATCATAATCGTTATCCTTCAATCAACTTTCGATGTCAACGATTATCACTGTTCACAACTGGTCGCCTGTTTGGTATTATCGTTACCGAGGGGGAAAAGAAACACAAATGAACGTGAACATGTCCATCACTGCCCAACCCAAATGTGATAGTTGTTTTTAAGTAACTGTTGCATTTACAAAGATATGCACCTCGCATAAGTGTTTTGGCTAAAGGTGGGCGCATTCGTGAGCTTTAAGTGTGTTTGTCTATGTTTGCTTAGTGGTGTGTATGTGTTTTTGTCCGGCGGAAAGCAGAACCTCCCCTACGCTTATTCGCAGCATGATGAGGTACTCGAATACCGAAGATAAGAAGTATGCGCAAATATTAAAGCCCCTAATGGGTGCGTAAATCTCCTTCCTGTTGGATAGGATACTCTCAACATCACACTATGCCGCCATCAGTTTATCTTATCCTGTTTCCACTATCGAATGCAATTATCACGCTTTGAAAAATTGCTTTGTTAGAATATGTTTCAGCGGCGGGCGCACACAACACCCACATCTATTACTTGGTTCTTCTATCTACTTGCGAACCTCATGGTGTTGAAGCATATGTATACAAAACCAATCCAATTCTACAACGTTAAAGCCACTGCTGTTTAACGGAGATCTTTGCGGATCGTCGTTTATGTCGTCCACTTTCACACGTGCGTTTGATTTAGTTCGATTTTGCTTCGTATTGCCACTAGTACACAAGTAGTACACAAATTAATCTTATTTATACGCGCTACATTTTCTTCCCGTTCGTAAGATCACTACACCAGCTGATCTTGTGCAACGTCGATTAAATTATTGGCGATCTGTTCTGACTACATCACACTCTATTTGCCTAAAGTGTTCCCCTTTTCCTTATGTTCGTATAATTCGCATGCAAACTCTCGAAAAATTAAATAAAGAACGACTATACTCTTTTGCAAATATCACAATCCAATTGTTTCAGTTTTCTTAAACCGCTGGCGTCACTAATCCCGCCCTACCTTCCACCCCGTGGGCAGAACTCTAGGCCTATGCGTTATTCAATAAATGCATAAGCAATTCGCACTCGTTACTTGTTACGGCTAAATCTACCTGTTTCACACCATGCGCTAGTAGGACCCGCTTCCGATTTCAAAGAATTCTTGCGAATCCCTTTACACAGATTTGTGGTGGTTGCATCCCCCTAAAACTGAAAACACCAATGGTAACATTTTTTATGCGTGTTTCCTGCTCACAATGTCTCCCACTTCTAGTTAAGATTTGTAACGTATTCGATGATAACAAAAAAAATAAATTTTGAAATATATTTTCAATCGTCTGCTCTAACCCAATCGAATGGGAATTTTGTTCACGGTATTCATAGGGAAAAAAGGAAAATAGAAAAATGACTAAAAACAGAACAATTTCAACAAATCTTTAAACACAACTGTTGACTACCCTCCTTTTGCTGGGCATGGTATGCTAGCAGGTTGATCCTTTCTCAGCACTTCCGCAAGTCGTACTAAACACGTTGGCTCCATTTCAGTTAATTAAATCTTATAACCCATTATTGCACTGCAATTTCCAATCACTATCCTTTTTTTTCTGCGCTCTCGATATTGCGCAATAACGCTTTACCACCCGGACCTAATAAACTTCAAAAGTTTAATAAATAACCTTATCCAACACATACGCGCGCTCACATACATGCTTTTTTGCTTTTTGCTCAGAATTCTTGTCGTTTCTAACTCGAACACAGTCTATATCTATTATCACTCGCACTCTTCCCGCTTCACATATTCTGATGTGGTAATCAACAACCCCAACGATAGCTTGTAGTGTATGCAAGAAATCAAATATTTAGAATATTTACTGTTATGTTACTGTAGAAAAGCTGTCCTAACCCAAAGTATTGTAGATGTTAACCCGTTCCTAGTTATTCTGCTTAAATAATCGAACTTATTATACGTACAAGTGCTTGCATGTAAATTTATATGTGATTATGTATTAAAATGGTAACCAATGCCTGCGTTCAACGATAGTGAATGCAAAAATTGAACTCGTCAACTTTCGCTTGAAATGTCGACCTGTATATGCACGCTACCTAGGTTTTTTTTCAGTTTTTGTGTATTGTTTTGTGTTTTGTGTTTTGTGTATTTTTGTTATGATTACACTTGTTGACGGAGGGAGCTTGGCTCTCTCTGTCTTTCTCTCTCTGTTTCTCTCTTCCTTTCATGATTATTCGATACGTGATTTCATTTCTTCAGTATAGTATGTAATATAGAAAACATTGGGAAAAAAAACATAATAGCAATTTGACCGCATTCGTTTTTAACGAGCTGACAACCAAATGCAACCTGACCTGATCATTCAACTGACTGTTATAGTTTGCGGAACAAAATAATCTTAACATTGTAGAAAATGACTCGAATTCGTTATACGGTTTAGCTGCAGTAACAAAAATGTAACATTTTTTTACCGATATTTTGGGCTTGGGTACGGCGGGCGCATAGACTTTAAATGGTATTGCATTTTGATTTAAAGCCCGCATTGGGCGGAATTTAATGTTTTAGTTGTAGTTTTTCACGATCAAACGCAGACGTATGGGTATCTTGCTTTGTGCAACTGACTGTATAGCTACCGGATTATGAAAATTTTGCTTACTATACTAGATTCAAGCTACATGTTTATTGTTAGGAATTTTGAGTCGCGTATATCGGATTGTTGGTAACATATGGTGGCAAAATGGTTAACACTTGTGTAACGGTAACTGTTGCGGATCACTTTACGGAGAATAACATAAGGTAAGAATGTTAAGTAACTGACCCTACTAAAAATAAAATCCCTCACAATAATTAACAATAAAGTGCTTCAAAGCTTATGTTTTGTTGATATAGGCACTAGTTCGGTTTTAACCGAATACAGCAGTAGTATTTCTGTATCCGTTATGGTGTGGTGCATGTTTAGTGTTTTTCAGCACATGCCATTTAAAGCGATCTGACCGCCCAAACAACTTACGAGTACCTTTCCCAAAAGGCCTCAATTTGAACCTATCAAACCACAATAGAATACCCCGAACATACTATATCCGGTTTTACTACCAACGGTAGGGACAAACCTTACGTTCTGCATGATGGCGTAAATAATCCAGTAGCGTTTGAATCACTATCAAAATTTTAAACTACTGCCACCCCTTTATTCTTCCACAGCAAGAATGCTGTCTTATCTTTGTTGCTTGCTATCTACATGTGTGTACCGGTGTTTTCTGAACCACAGCTTTTTTTTTGTTTAATTTTATTACTGCCCTGCAGTATACTATACCCTACCTAGGTGCATACGACACGGATCGTTCATATTTATCCACCGTTCAAGGCTCAACTGCTTGGCATGGGAGCTGCTCGAACGGTGAAATAAGCAACACGAAGTCAATGCGTACTAAATTACGGTTCCGTATTCTTGAATCTTTGTCAATCCATTTGATTAGTTCCATTTTATATCCAAATTGGATGGTTAGTTCTTAGAATGTGATTTTAAATCCGTTATTCCCCGCGATAACTATGACTAAACAAACTGAATTCCATGTGCTTTGCAGGTTTTTTTTTTGTTAAGTTTCCTCACATACTCTTTTTATATCCTTCTTTCTTTGATTTAGATTGATGGATATGTAGGTTTTGGTTAATTCTGACTACAAACAATTTCATATTGACGATAATAAGGATAAGGTATGAAATAAAATAGAAAAGCAACTAATCTGTTAGAGATAGTGCCAAACAACAATTGTGAAGCGTTGGGAAAGAGAAAAATAAAATAGAAAAAAAAAATAAACAAATTTAACAATATCATATACAAGCTCGTGTGCATATAATCCCACCCTATTTTCTCCCCAAATTTGGACCATTTCCTAACATGCGTGTATCTGCTTGCGTTTCGTTTTTTTCCCCACCGTGCTGTGGAATCGCGAACTGCTTGATAGCTGCACAAGAACTACTCTATTATCTCGCTTTCGCATTTCGACGAACCAGCTAGAAGTTTTGTGACCATGGATCACCCCAGTCCTAAAAAGGTAAACAATTCAAGATCATAACGTGCCTGTGCCTACTTGACCGATGTGAGTGTGTGTATTCAATACACGACATAAACAGACATCGCAACGCTCAATCATCGATGCTGATGGGTACGCATGTGCAGCACAAGATTATGCTTGTGTTTCGACTTTTTGTGGCAAACCGGACACTCGAACTTGGGCTCGACGCCACATTCGAAGCGGATGTGTCGATTGAGGCTGTGCGGACGGGCGTACGAATTACCGCACCGCGTACAGGAGTACGTACCGCCGACAATAGGGGACGGCATTGCCAACGGCTGTGGTGGCGGTGTCGTCATACTCATACCCTTAAACATAGGCATCGGTAAGGCGGCGGCCGTACTCGCGCTACCCGTGTTCGCCGAAGCAGCCAGCTTTATCGCCGTCGCTGCAGCAGCCGCAAACGATTCTGGCTTCACTACACTGGTAAACTCCCGCAAGTAAGTGGCCGGTGTTAGCATCCGCAGATCGCACGGTTGCTCATCGATTGGGGGCGATTTTGGGGATAGGAGCGGCAATGCTGTCGTTTGTGGCTGTTGGTGCTGCTGCTGCTGCTGTTGTTGTTGCTGCTGCTGTTGTTGTTGCTGTTGCAGTGACAGCGGTTGGGTATGAGATTGCAGCTTCAGTGATCCCACATGTTGCTGTGTGTGGGAAGTTCCTTCTCCTCCGCTACCGATGGGTGGCGAAGGTTGGGAGATGGAGGAGAGAGGATATCCGACCCCTACATCGCTCTTGATGTACTCGGCTATCAGAGGTCCTCCAACGAAGGCCACCACGGCAGCTGCCGCTGCCGCGGCTGATGATCCAACCGCAATGCTTCCTGGCTGCTGATTAAGAGCCAGTGCTAAAGCTGCTGCAGCATCACTATTGCTTGTGCCACCACCGCCGTCACCGCAGCCGCCACCAACACCACTACCACCACCAACACCACCACTACTACCACCACCGCCACCACCACCGCCGCCACTGCAACTACTGCTGCTGCTGCTGTTACTGCTGCTGCTGCTACTACTACTTGCGCTACTACTACTGCTACTGCATCCGGCGGTACATACAGCCGCACCACCCTTTCCATCAACACTATTGCTGGCAGCGCCACTGATACTACTGTTCGCATTACTACACACACAACCGACATTGGCAGCCGTGGCGGTGGATAGAACGGTGGTGGCACACTCATCGATACCGGTGGTGTCAGCAGCGGGATCAACTCCTTCTGAAACTGCAGCAGTACCACCGACTGCTAGGGTTCCTCCATCAACGTCGCTCGCTTCACCTGCGGGAACAGAAACTGAACAAGGTAGGGTTTTGGTTTAAATTTGATGTATCTACCAAGGTTTAGCATTTGTTTGTATCCCCTTTCCCGTGGTAGTGGCATTTTAATCATTAATTCTTGAGTTTACTGTGTTGTTGTGTTTTATTCATTAGGTGAGTATTTCATTTTTATCTCTTTCTCTATATCTGCGTCCCACACAGAGCAGAACTTGGTTTCCTTTTTCTTTGTGTCTTCATTATAAGTGTTTTACAATTATCGACAATACCAACAGGTACACACACACATGAATCTATACTATCCGTTACGTGAGGAAGCTTCCTTTTATAGAAACTGTAACTCGCGCATTTAACCCATAGCGGTAGCAGGAAGACGTTTCCTTTACAAAAAAAAATCATTAAACCGATGGAATGAATACCATCCATTATTATAAAAAAAAAATAGATATACACATTTACTAACACATTACATCGAAACAATCCAATATTTAGTTTTGCGGCTGCTTGAGAGTGATCAAACACAGCGATTTGAAATAAAAATATTTCATTGTATGCCAATCAGTGTCACTTTAGGATTATATTCAAATTTCTTAGCCGAAAGCAATGCCAATATGAGATCAATTTATATTTGAAGAAAAAAATCTATTAAAGTTCATCCGACGCCTTTAAGACAGGCACGTAAACACCAGTCAGTATAAATACTGACGCGCCATGGTTTTCCATAACTTAACAAAACACTATAAAATGACGCACATTACACGGTACACATGCACACAATGATTTTTGTTTTATCTTTTTATAACAATTTAAATAACCTTAAACACTTGGCACAATAACAATTCGAAACTTCAAAAATACATTCTTTTTACCGGTGACAATGATTAATTTTGAATCGTGTCCTGTTTTCCAGTCCCCCGCATGATTTGTGTAATCTCCTGCAAAGTTAATCTTTAAAAAACACAATTGTGTGCATGTGTACGCCTCTGCGTGCTTATCAGCTGACTAATGCGACAAAAAAATGTGAAATAAATTCAATTTACTTGGGTGCGTAATGGCTAAAAAGGAGCGGCGAGCTATTGCGAAATAAATAGATTGTTAAACACATAGCCACGAAAATGTTTACGCGCGCACACGCAGGTTTGTTCTCCCCACTTTGTAATGTGTGTAGAAAAAAGCATTTCCGAAGCGCTCTCGCATCCATATATACCTGGCCCCCAACAAATACACACACACACACACGCGCACACAGATACAGACACATACACATGTAAAACACAAACGAACGAATACACTTACAGCAGGAAGAATCTGAGATATCAATGAAAAACATACAAAAAACTTAACGATTATACATGAAACTTTCATAGACGATAGCGTTGAGAAAAGGAAACATAATAGTTAAAATTAAGAAAACAACATCTTGCCACCACCATAATTGCGTAAATTGCAAGAGAGCGGGAATGTATGAATTTGCATAGAGACGAAGAGATCAACGGTAAGGAGTAATGTGTGCGTGCACGCTTTGAATGTGGTTTAAACATGAATAGCAGAATAGTTAAGTGAATGGAATGTGTTTGTCTTATGCTACTCATTTTAAAATGCCATTCTAGACAGTATCGGATTCCCACCGCAGTATTAAGTGAAGAACAAAACTGATGAACACGAAATATCAAACAATTCTTGGTATCCTCGCGATGTTCCGAGTGATTCTTGCATGGTCTTAAAAGCATTTGCAATAAAAGTATCGCTTAACAGTATTCAATTTGCTCCTATTTCTTCTAATGCAAAGCATCGCTTTTCCAATACATTTTGTATTGCTGTACTGTTAACGTTTGGTTACACTGGTTCATTGCTTATGACCAGCCCCGGCACGATGATTAATTCGTTTCTAAGTGTGTGTTTTTTTTTCCTGCAATCGAACCTAAATTGATTATACGCTTATCCTTGTTTGTGCTAGATAATTCACTTCGTGTATACAATATGTACCGGCGACAATAGTATAAAACCAAAACGAAAATAAACCATATCCACTTTTATTCAAGGATACACTACAGCCAGTAATGGTACAGCAATCTCTAGCATTTGTGTTATTTGTTCCCGTTTTAAGTTCAGCTATCGTTTTGCACTGCTAAAACGAGCTTATGTGATTCGTTAGCAACTCTCCGTAACGGGTCACAGCATGCGTTGTTAAACAAAATATGTAATTTGATAATCCGGCGCCCGGACAAACGACGTTTCGGGGCAAAAAATTATTGTTCCTGGTTTGCCCAGCGCCAGCGCACCTAAAATGAAAAAAGACATGTTAGTAAAATTGTAAGAAAGTGTTCAATTACTACACGACTCCGCAATAACAACATTAATGTAGGCTATGTTAACAAGTGTACAGGCGTTCTGCTTTCGTGTTACCTGGTTACTGGTATTAGCTGTCATAGAGAAGGACCAATGAACAGTCAGCAGTTAATTATCTACACAAATTTTCCTTATTTGCGCAAAACGAAATGCAAACACTGCACTGTGCTTTTCTTTATTTGTTTTATATCATTTGTATCGCATAGTCACCCATCTATATCAGTTCTATTCTTTTCCGTTACCTTCAGCAAACCGAACAAAAAAAATGGCTTTTTGTCTTTTTCGTGCTCTATAGCTCTATATTAATTTCCAATCTATTGCTCACTTCCAAAATCCTATAGTCCGGGCATTGCCACCAGACATCAGCTGATAAATAATTATTTATTACACTTCCGTGTGTATTTCATTTATAAATGTTTTTTTTGTTTTCTTATGTCTTTTTCCATGTGATGTACAAGTGTATGTGATGTTTTTACCAATCGAATGCAAATTTTATTCCTAAACAGTGTTTGAATTTGTTTGTAGTGTTCGTAGTGTTTGTAGTGTGTGTTTGTGTGTATGTGTGTCTGAGTGTGAATGTTATTTTAGTTCTCCCTTTTTGGTATGCATCGTTTTTTCTTTTCTTTGGAATGTATTCATCTCTTCATGCCAATCACTAATATTTGTTTTACATTCCTTAGTAAATTACAAACCCCTCTGAACACAACGCAAACCCATTCACTTCCGTTCCGTTGTATGCTGCAGCCTTGCTTATATTTGAATATGCAATGGAATTTCCGACGATGTACATTTAAGTTACTATCATACCTCAGCAACGGAGCATTTGCTTTTTAGAAAAAAGAAAACTATTTCCATACACTTTACATGACAATGCTTTTACATCGAAAATTGATTACCACTTTTCAATGTAGCCAGTTAGCCTTACGCCTCCGTTTCCATATTTATATCTCTTGTCGCTATCAACTACATCGTTAGCATATAACTGTCTATTATTTTTATTGTGTTATATACCGCACTATCCCTTTACTTGTTATGATACAATACTTTGAATTTCAAACAGGGAAGTGTTGTAATAACGACATACACGCACACACCACTCTGCAAGTTCGAATGCTTGCTTATCGGCAGATACTACCTACGCTGCCCTGTTTTGTCTCTGGTTT
Organism: Anopheles farauti No. 4; assembly: GCA_000956215.1. Classification (NCBI taxonomy): domain Eukaryota; kingdom Metazoa; phylum Arthropoda; class Insecta; order Diptera; family Culicidae; genus Anopheles; species Anopheles farauti No. 4. The sequence continues at coordinate 67,535 of JXWZ01003278.1, read as the reverse complement.
CGTGTCGCCTTGGGGAATGTGTTGCGGTTTGCGGAACAACTGGAATGTTTCATATTGACTTAAGATACAAGATCAACAAAATAAAAAAAATAATAACTGAGCGCAAAGTGCTTACTAAAAATACCTTTTCTAAGCAAACTTAGCTAAACTAACTAAGTAATATATAATGTAAGTACATCCGACTAGATGAGTTTATAAGTACGTTTAAACATTACCAGTTTTATCATCCGTTTAAACTCTAATATTTAATTTCTCGTTTTGCTTTCTTTGTTACCAATCAATTAAGGGAGACATAAATATTACGTGTGGTTTTTGGTTCCGTTCACACCCAAAAAATATGGCACTTACAACCGGCAAGTTGTAATTGTAATTGTTTGTGTAACCATTTCTTGGTGTCTTTTAAATACTCGTTTATACTGAAATCTAAATGTTCCTAAGTCTTCGAGAAATGGCATGCTGACTGTAATGGCAATTTGAAGAAATTATACTGTTTTTGCTACCAATTATTTCAGCTTACTGCACCTTACTGCATGATCTGATTCAACGTTCAGAACAGATCGAAAGAATCGCAAAAAATGCAGACACATTTGGAAATTGTATGGCTTTGTGAGTCAAATCTTGTACTGTGTCAAGTTGCAGCTTGTTCTTCATCGAACTATATATGTTAATAATACTACCAAATAAGGAAAACGCAAGTCAAATACTGCACCCGCCGCATAGGAACTGAGCTCCTATCATGTAAATGTATAGTGCCGCCTCGAGAAAAATAAAATCTTTACAGAATATTTAATCGATGATAACAAAAAAAACTAACAAATAGTTTTACCTGGTTGAGCAAAGGTTTTACTGCTTTTGCTGTTTTTGTGTTTTTACGTTTGAACTGAAACCAAACCCAAATAAGCTGGCGCATAGTATGAATACAACAGGCAAACAGAAGACAAATAAATAGTTCGACTAAATCTATGCGACACAAGGTTCTCAGAACTCGGTCCATTCGCTTACATCTCCCGTCAGTCATCAGTATCGACTTCTTTTTCTACCCCCTCTGGTTTATGTGTTAGTTTTTTGCAGCCGCTTCTCGAAACATTAAAACTACCACGCAGTACAGTGCTTACCATTGTTAATTAATATAATAAATAGAAGAAAAATATTGAGCTAAATTAATCTTAGTCGAACAACACACTAGCTTTCTGTATGTGCTCTTCTACCGCTCTACCGCTCTCTTGTTCCCGCTGCCCTTCGTTCCTACAAACAAATTACGCACAACAAACCTGTACTGGCGGCAAACGGCTACGCCACAAATCATAGGCTAGTAGTCAATTAAAAATTTGTCTCTCTAAGGGCCACATTATTCTCGTATTAGCCACGTCAACTGATACTATGCGATTAAAAAACCCAAAAACGATGTACATGGCATGGGCTGTTGAAACAAAAAAAAACATAAAATTTAAAGGCCCATTCAAACACATATAACCCATAGCCATTCGCTTTTCATACATCACCTAGCGGGCGTGTGCTAGAATAGTCTGTTTAGAATTTCTTTGTATACATGCTTTGTTTGCATTTCAACGAAGCAATCTGCAATAAATACCCCCTTAATAGTAAATTATGTGTGCCCGTTGGCCCCCTCCAATGCCAGTGCCAGCCACCACCCGACGAATGCGTCTGCGCGAAAGTCTCGTCCGTGGCTGACTAGCATCGGTATCTTCCGTTTCTACTTCCACCTCCGTTATGGCGGCCGGTGCCGCAACAAGGATAGCAGTACGAGTGCCGGAAGTTAACGACAGTGTGGTAGCCAACGTCATTCCTGCGGCATTAAGATCACCTGCCGCGGAAGAGGAATCGATGAAGGTGGCGGAGGAACTACAAGGGACAAGAGGCGGAACGAGGGACGAAGAGGACGTCGACGTGGACGACGATGTCGAAACAACGGCAGCACCGGATCCTGATCCACCCGCTGCTGTAGCCGACGTCGTCGTCGTGGCCGCCGCCTGCACCAGGTCTCAGTTGGGCTTGCAGAACTTTGAATTCAGGTGACGCTTCAGGTTGCTGTGTATATGCGTTTTGTAGCCACACATGCGCTCACAGAAGTACTTCGGCGGCACGCCGCACTCGTTCTTGATGTGACACTTCAAGCTGTTCTTCCATTTGTAATTGCGCCCGCAGCTCTTACACTTCCACGGTTTCGCATCGTTCTCATGTTGGAACATGATTTTCTCCTCTTTGCGGCTGCCGTTTGAACTAGCACTGCCGGCGCTGCTACCATTGCTGCTAGTACTGCCACCAGTCACGTTACTGTTCGATCCACCGGTCATCGCAGTCGCCATCAGTGATCCGGCCGACGTGAGGATCACGTTCCCGTTGCCAGAAGATTTCAATGGTTTCATAATAGTGACCATATTACCACCACCGGAAGGTGACGACTTTTTAGCTACCATCATTCGGCCGACCGTGGTTACCATTGGTGCCAAGGCTATTTTCGAGGTGGACTTGGATGTCTTACAACGCCATGCCGGGATGCTTGTAGCCGTAGTGGTGAGCGGTCGTTGTGACTTTGCCTGCGAAGCATTCGTCACAGCCGTACCGTGATTCGGAACCGGTTCAGCAAACGTCATCAGCTCATTGTCATGCCAGAAGTTTTCCAATTTGATCCTTGTTATACCGCCACCTAGTGAACTGCTATCCTCTGGATCTTCTGCTTCGGTACGTAAATATGCATATAGGCCCATACACACACATACATCCACACGCAACAACACCGGGAAGTGATTAGTCATAAAATAGGAATTAAATACGAGTTGTAGCAGCAATATCGGCGGGATCAATCACATAGTCATACATTTTAGTATTATGTAGTATTAATACGAGTTTCCGCAGATGTGTTAATCGGTGCGTAGTTAGTTGTTGTTGTGTGTAGTTTGTTTTGATTTTCAACAATGTAGCAATTATTATGGATTTTTATATAAATTTGTTGTTGGTTTTTTTTTCGATGTGTCGTTGCAAGACATTATGTTGTTTCGTGTTAATAAGATTTTTTTAGGAAATCGAAGATACGTCCACCGGCGTAAACACATTCGGCAGAGAAAGAGAAAGAGAAAGAGAAATAGAGAGAAAATGTTATGGTTAGTTTCAGTTAGTGCCAATACATAGGTTGTGTTTAGGATATTGCTACATTAATATCATTACTTTGCATTCACTTATAATACTATTTGCAGCACAAAAGACAGGAACAAAAGCTAGTTTTACAAGTTTTCGTAAACTATGTAATCAATGACATACTAAAGAAAGATCATTTTCAAACAAAACATCAAAACAAAAACACACAAACAAAAATGATCGTTGACAAGAACACACATAGTAACATAGACGAGTGCTAATATGAAACATATACAGCAATTGAGTAAACGTAAGATGAACAAGAATTCAGTAAATTTAAAACAGCTCACCGCGGCTGGACCGGGTTTAGTTAAGACGAGTTCAGTGCCAAAGAGAACCAACAACTTTTTTTCTTAATCGTTCATCCACTTGCATGTGCGAACAGGATGAGGGCCGAGATGTACAACAGAATGGCAGATAATGTGTGCTCTCTTGCCCAAACTGAATATGTTAATGGCGCTTTAGATATAATTATACGGCATGACTACTGCTACAAATGACCGTTTAGTTTGTAGTTTTGCGAGTTTAAACAGGTTACAGATGCGGACACGTGTAAGTCGGTGTTAGTAAAACAATCGCAGCTTGCAATGTACCACCATGGCTTCCCCCTTCCCCTATTACATTGCCGGATCATCAAAAGAGATTCTACTGTTTTTATTGATCAACTATTCGTTAGCACCCCCAACGACCCGTGGAAATCCTTGATAGTTTTCTGCATTACCACTAAAGCATGATTTTACTTCATCCATCCATCCATAGATTGCATTCATGCCTTACTACAACAATACGGAAAAGTTAATTCAAAGAGCAGTTAAGTGTTAAAATCCATTATCCCGCTGCCTGTTTATCATCTATCGTACAAACTGTTTCCGTTTACCTTCATGTCACATCAAGGCTTGCGTAAATCGCGTTATGGGACACATTTGTTGTCTGCACAACTGCAATTGTACAACGAATTATTGCTAGCATCGTCCGCATGCGTTGTCGCAGAATGTTCAAGCAAACAAAGCCAACAATAATTGTAACTTTCTTCCAATTTGCCGTCCACGCCGTAACGATGAAGATAATTAAAAGCAAAATGGAACTTTTGCCAGGGACACTCCTTCGATTCCAGAGATCACCCGGTTTTGTTTACATTTCCAATGTTGCTGGCTGATGTTGTTATCTTCATGTTCGACGTAAACGAGACAAAAAGCAAGAAACGTAAGATTGAACAATTGTAAATTGGGACAAACATGCGTTATGCACATCATCTCGCGTTTTAGATTTGCGCTTTGCTCACAGGCAGGAGATTAATTATCACCATACATTTCTACTCCCGGGTTTTCTCCGTCCGACGATGTTGTCTTTAGGGCCGCACCTAAAAAAAGGAAAAACATGTTAATAAAAGGAATTGGTAACATTATTTGCGTAACACAACGACTGAAAATTGGAGAATGGAATAGTGCAGGATGTGATGAAGTGAAGGATGTGGAGGGGGAGGGTGGGTGTGGTGGAGAAGAAGATAATGCAATTGATGAAATTCATGTTTAACTAGTCTCGTTAAACATCGAACACAACATTGTCAAGTGGTCGCTTCACTCATGTTCTATTCCAAACGCCCAAACCTGTAAAAGATTATACAAATAAAGAAGGAAGTTACATCACAAAGAATGTGTTTTTTTTATTTTACTTTTATATTTCTATAATGCATAAAACAACTTACGATTGTAAAAAATGGTAATGATGTATTAGAATTAATATAAAAAAAACATTCGATCGTACATTCTCACGATCCACGCGCGTTTTTTCACTGTTGTTTTTATTTTAACTAGTATGGCTGTTTACGCCCTTACGTAATCGTTGTCTAATTTTTCATCTGTCTGTTAGTTCCAACAACCGGCGCATTCGTTTGTGATGGAATGACATATATTATGGAAAGGAATTATGTGTGTACTGCTCGTCGGCGTGTATATTTATGTGTCTGTCCTAACGACGCAAACGTGTGTATTTGTGTGATGAAAGGATTGATCGGCTCAATTTATCTTTCCGTGATTGCTTTCATTTCTTCGCACCCGCGATAATGATTGCATTTGTCGGTTTGCGTGTCCCCGACGTTCGCTTGTCCCTGCCTTGATCGAGTGTTTTTTTTTTGTTTGTTAAATTAATGAGTATTCAAAATACATTTTTAAAACGACGAAACAAAAAAGAAATAAGAATAAAAAAAGAAAATTATTGCTAGGAAGCATCCAACACAAAAGGTATAAATTGAAGAGAAGGCATCCTCTGCCACCAACGGCTTGATGTTGTTTAACATTAATGTTGCTTATGCATTACATTATTTTATATGCCTTGCCAACGGCTTGTTGTATGTGTATGTTTATTTCAGGGCCTTTGAAAGGTGCACCTTTATCTCGCAGTTCGAAGCCAATGATGGGAAAATTTTGATGAATTTGTTTGCGGCCCTTGAAAAAAAATCAACATCCAAAAATCAACAGCGTAAAGAGATCAAAGAAAGCTCGCTGCAGTGCCAACACCAGCAGAGTACTGGGCGATCTGGCGAGAGCTTCGCTTTGCAGCATTTAATTAAACATTGCAGCATTACAACTCTTCTCTCTCTTAGATTTCAATTTTGAAAACGCGATGACACGTTGGTATCCTATACCTTCTTCCGTTGCAGCAGATACTAGTAAATTTAAATAAAATTCCTAAGCATGAAATTACTGAGACAAGAACTGAAACTACTGAGACAGAACCCAAGGGATGGGTTTGGATTACAAACTTTAGTACTTTGATCCAGTGGTCAGGCAGCAGAAATCATATAATCCTCCGTATGACCTATTTTATAATTGAAATTAAATGAAACGAAATAAACATGCTCGCGTCGTCACCCTCAAAAAACTGATGCTGCGTCGTTACCAGTAATCAAATATACCAGAGCAAATGATCATGTGTCCACCATTGGAGCCATGAGTACACCTTATATTGTTTTCGCTATTGTAACATTGTTTTGCCTGAGATGTTTACCCCTTTTAGTGTGACTATTTTGCATTCAAATGTCAAATATTCATTGCCGCGTTCGCGAACATCCGTGACAAACGTCCTGACTGTTGTGAACTCAGTTCCTTTCTCGCACTTTTTGCTGGTCGTTTCCCTCGGTCTATCTGTGTTTTGTTTACGGTGTTTAACTACTACCGTTCGGCAGCAGTGTGGTTCAGTTAGTGGATTTCTACTCCATTGTTCGCGAAACTATTTACAACCAACAACTAAATAATTATGGCATATTTCCGCTGCTGTCCGTTCATTCTACTGTCGTACAACAGCAACGAAACTCGATACATTTGATGCGATGAAGTAAAAGTAACCAACCCACCACAAACACTTCGCCTGGCGCAACAGATACAGATTTGTGCGTGACCATTACCGCGCGTAGGTCAGTTCAACATGGTTTAACATTTTTGTCTGGTACTTTGTCGTCCTCCGTCCTTCCGTATCGCTTCTATTGTCTATTTTCACACACCGTCAATGTTATCGCGCCCTTCGAGGGTTCTTTTTGCGTGTTCATATAAAATCTTATCATACAGTTAACATCATACAACAACCTGTTTCGCATCCCAATATAGATTTTCTTCGTCACGTTCATACGCCTTTTATTTGCGCAACGATGTTCTGCGTTGTACAGCTAAGATGTATTGTAAGATGTATAACTTACTACTACATATCATTTCGATTTCACTGAGTGATGAATAATTGGCGGAGAGGTTTCATTATGTAAGTATGCAATATATCTTGATAAGGGTTTAAACAGGATTACATACATTCAAAATAAAACTAATAACAAATGCTGTCGTTAAACTTGATTTTCTTTTGATAGAACGTAACACAAAAAAACGGCGTCAAATGTACAACTGAGAAGGGGGGGAGCTGGCTCTAGATAAACTGCACACTTACATAACTTTTTTTTTATCATGGCAAACATTCATAAAACACGCCGCATGCACGCGCAATGCGGCGTTTTTTTTTGTTTCTTGAAACAGTTTACTTATCTATTTGTTCTATGCCATCATATCAAACGATCATCGATACATCTCAGCTGGGATCTCTAACCGATCTTCACTTCATTCAAATATTTTTACACATAAACACAACTTACAACTGTGTTCTGGCACTATGACTTACAATTCCGAACCATTAAAATAGGTAGTGGTAATTTTTTTCCACAGTTTCTCGCAACGACATTTATACCCATTTCCCTCGAGTAAATTAAATGGTTGTATATCTATAAAAAATAAAACCCTATTCAATAAAAATAACGAGTAAAAGAAAGGCACATATAGTAGGAAACATTTGTATACGATAAGACTTACGAAAAAAAAAAACGTTATCCGAAAACTTTTGCTCACTTTTCGAAATTGCTGCTCTGCTACTGCTTCAATCCTAGTTTTTGTTCTACTTCCGTCTCCTGTTTTGAAGAAACAGGAATAACGTTTTCCGAGTGGAATTTTGTTTTATTGCGAAGACAATAAAGCTTTCTTTCGACAATCAAATGTCGTCCTTTGTCTTTTCGCCGCTTTAGGTTTTATCATAACGAGCATCGATTGATGTATGTTGATTCAAATATTTTGTTTAGAGAAACGATACATTTAGAACGCGTAGACACAACGGATTCTGTTAGTGCGAAACATAATTGAAAACTATTTGAGAGTAATGAAGTTGAACAAAACATAAGCCTATTCCGTAATGTATTCGTTGAGGTATGACGTTGTTTCATTATTAGTAAATGTTGTATCATACTAACACTCAAATGTGCGTAACACTAGCATCTCCCATGTTTTAAGCGCTTGTTTCGTCAACGATCTGTTCCCTAGCGACGAGAAAATAGCGCGATCTAACCAAAGCAGAGCTGTGTAAAACGGTAACAATTTTTAACAAAACTTTTGTTTGCATCACTTTCCTTCGGCTGATCAGTTGTCTTTTAATGCTTAGCGGTGATAGATGGTTATGAATTTAACCTTACTCTAACAGTGATATTTATTCGATGAACTAGCGTGATTTCTGTTTGTCGATTGTACCCTGATTTGTCGATTTTAAATATCATTCTACTCTAAGCCACAAGACGAAACAAACGCCAGTGTAAGTATTGTCATACTGCGTACTGCCTAACACAGCACAGGACCGTGATAAAATTACAGCTGAACCGTACCCACTATCTGCCGGCTACAGGCGCCCGATTCTTCAAAACCAAAAATTTCCTCTGTATGCCGTGTCAAAAACATCATAACCGGTTTATAAAAAAGATCGCGAAAAAATATTGAATGAGGCGGATGCAATGAAAATTGGCCACAACACCATTTTTTCACCTTGCAATGTGAGTGCTCATATCTTAAACAAAATTTGCAGGGCTTTCATATGTCGTTTAGTTATTGGATCCATCTGCAGTAGTTAATGTATACCATATAAGGCTACAAAAATTACTAAATGTTACCAAACACCGTTAACCAAATAAAGGTTCGACTGCATTCCCGCGAATTTCGAACGGAATATAAAAACCCCATGTACTGTAATCGAAAACAAAATCGTGAAATGTGAATGTTTTCATTACTTCAAACATGAAATCTTGTGTATATCCACATTGGTTCAGCTGGCAGTAGGGTGAACAATTTTCACTCTGCTTTTTTTTAAGCGATAGTAAAGTGCTTTCCTTTCCTTGTAATAAATGCGTCACTTTCGAGTACTTTCATACTCACGTCCGGTTTGTTGCATACTAATTTGTGCACTATTCGAATGAATGATATCATTTTTTAAACATTTGGCACCGTCTATCTTGTTGCCATCATGTCCGACACGACTATTGTTTTAATGGTATTGATCCGTTCGACTTTCGTGTGTATACTGTGACTACGTGTGATGGCATTGTAAAAATATCGACTTGGAATGCTAAATACTGATATTATCTTCATGGGTAACAGACAACAATTAAAAACACATTCTTTGAACAGGTCTTTTACTTTGCGGATAACTATTTGTACGGCTGCAGAAACTAGCAGAAAGCTTTACGCTCTGTCGTGCACGCTAGCACACGCTACGCGATGGATAAAAATTTAAGGAATGTATTGAAATAAACTGTACGTGTGGTTTAGTTTTAGAAACTTTTTCAAAACTACATCATTGCTTTTCACCACGTCTTACTCTCCCTTAATCTGTATAGAACCGTAGAAAATGTAACAAACAGTACAACGCGTACTGCAACACGATCGCGTCGCGGCACCAACAATAACATGCGACGATATATTACCGTTGCGTCGATAAAACGAATGTTCAGTTTTGTTTTGTTTTTATCAATCAAATTGCATATGGAATGATTTAGTTCTTCACATAAGGTTATTTTTTACAATCATAACAAATGGAAACTACATACAAATGCATTACTATTACTTAACCCGCAATAAGTGTCTAGATTGTTCCATAATCTGTCTTGATTCTTACTGTCTTTTACGCGCTATATACTTAACTAATCGATTGTTTTCAAGAGTAATCGGTTTATCTCATTCATTCGTACACTTCTGTGGAAGACTGGTAAAATCAAACGATTTAGAATGCGCACACTTTATGAGTGGGCTCTCCCCTATTTTGTAACTTTTGCAGTAGAGCAAAAATGGCGCGGCGATACTTTCATGGCAGCGTACTATTTACAGGCCGGCCACTTTCCCATCTTGTCCTATACATCTAAAACGCATTACAAAACAATGGAAAATTAGGGTCTAACAGAGAAGGTCCATTTGCCAAAATACTCATTGCTTGCATGCAATAACACAAACCAATTCGTTTTCGCGTACAAACCCGGCAAAAGTTTGACCGTGGCTTTGTTTTGGGAATGGCTATCGGCAATGGCTAACTATTTCCAACTTTTGTTTCCCAGATATCCTTCAAAATTGGAAGACCATACAGGAAAACCACTGGTAGTAGTAGTAGTAGTAGTAGTAGTAGAATGACGTTCCATCACAAGGCCACGTTTCGAGTTTGAATGTTAAACTTCGATTACATTAGTGAATTCAACTCTTTCCATCATTCTAGCTGTTGCCAAGCTAGGCAAAAACCTTGCTTTCAATTATTATGGCTTTCGAAACACCTCGATTGTCCTAATCAAGATCCTGCCTCTAGGATCCTGCAATAAACAATATAATGGTGGTATACCACTGTCAATTAGACGGGTTTTCTATTTTTTAGAGTACAAACATTTACTCTGTTGCTTAAGATTAATGGTTGTGCTGGTAGCTTGCCTACCTTGCATGTCGCACGCTCTCTGGCGACATGATCCTTCCACCACCGATGGTTCCGCGTCTACAGCCACGCTATCCTTCCACATCCGCTCACTCAAACGGTATGGTTAAGATCCAGCGCCAAACTGGCGGGATCTTCGAGTGCTATCACTTTATCGCCCTCCATCTTGAAGTATCGCTCCTTGTGCATTCGTTCCATGTGCCGACCGATATGCATCTTTTGTTTCGCTCGATACACGCAGTACGGACACTGAAACTGTGGCTCCTTGCCACATTCCCACTTCTGGTGGTTGCGTAGCGAAGACTTCAGTTTGTACGTTCGGCCACAGTCCGGACAGGCGAATCCGCACCCGGACAGATCACCGCATTGCAACGACACACTCATGCTATTGCTGCTGTTGCCAACACTGTCGCCGCCATTGCCACCTCCAAGCCCGCCGCTTCTATGGTGGTTATTATTGTTGTTGCTCGTGGTGTTATTGTTATTGTTCAACAGATTAACTCCACTATTGCTACCATTATTGCTGACCGCCGTACCACCGGATGAGGATGAAGATGAAGCCGAAGAGGTGCACTTCACGTTCACTGGACTAACTGACAGATCGCGGGGAAACACCAGCGGATGGTGTCCCTCGCGGAGTGTGGTCACGAGGGGCATTGCACCACCGGTTGCCGTCAGTAAGGTTCCGGATCCCGGGAACAGGCGCGCGTCCAACTGATCCCAGGTCAGTCCACCTAGTTTTGTGATGCTTAAATCTTCCGCTGTACGCCAGCAGAAAGTGTCACGAGGCCAACAGTTCGTGCGTACGGTGTGTACGGGGTAAAAGCATTCCAATCAACACACAAAAGATAGGCAGGCACGGCACACGTAAAACCAAAAGGGATAATCGAGCGCAAAAAGGCAGCAGGAAAGTAACACAACACAACAAATCACACAATATAAAAACGCCACACACGCACATAAAAAAACGTAAAAAATAAAAGAAAAAAAAAGAAAAACATCAATTAGAAAACAGGTAAAGTTTGCTAACTTAAAGGCGTCTAGCTAATCTAGTTAATGGAGAAAAGAGGAAAATTGAAGCGATAATCAAGGAAAGTACATCACAATCACACAAACAAAATGAAAGGAGCAATAATAGAGTAAAATTTGATCTTAACATCATTAACAGCTTGCAAATGTTGCAGAGAAAATGAAGAGATTAAATTAGCCAAATAAATTAAAAAAATGCATAATAAAGTATTAGTTTATATCCTATGACACCGTACAGCAAAAAACCATTTTTTATACGAATATCTCTTAATTTTTAGCATTTTTTTTTTCACCAATGAGTCTTATTCACAACCATTATAACAAAATACAGTTTCCCCCTTGACTCTTTAAATCTACCATATTCAATAGGAAACGATTAAGCAACTCGTATTGTGGTATGCCTGTCGCTTGTCGGGCCATTTAAGAATGTTATGTATATACACGTTTGGCGGACAGCAAACGAACGACGGACAGCAATTACAACGTTAAAATGCATAATATTTTGCAGCAATAGATTAGGCAAAACTATACGTTGCGCTCCTGTAAATTGGAATGGAAGAGACATGTAATAGTTAATAACGATAGCGGAAGCATTTTTGTACAAAGTTTTGAAGAGAATAAGAAACAGCTAAAGCACTTATCTTAACCAAATAGTAAAAGCAAATAAAACTATTCGTTTTGTTTGATTGATTCTTGTTCTTTTACATTTTTCTTTTACAGCTACTTAAGTTACAGTAATTTTTGGACTATTTATCGATACGTTTTTCAGGTGTATAGACGTACAGCTCAAATCAATGTAACCATTATGGATACACAATGTGCCTAGTAGTTTTGGCTCCTGTAGCTTGTATGCTATAACTTAACAAACACTTGGCTTTGGCTTCGGTAAAAAAAATCACGGAATGTGATCAAACAATAAAAATCAAAAACCAAATTACAACAATGTTGTAGATAAACTATTAAATATCAACAAAGAAATATTAGCAATAAAAACAACAACAGTACGAAAAGTATATAACACAACAAAATCAAGAATTATTGAAATAATGGCCCCTAATTAATACAAACTATTATGCTAAACCTCTTCAGACATTAGCACGCTCTTGGCACAACGAAATGTTACGAAAATATTTACTATGAATCTGATAAATAAAGTAACAAGGATTATGTTTGGGGCCTGGTAAGTTCGCAACAAATTCTAACATTGACATTCTAATGTTTTTAAGAGCTTTAGTGATTTTTGGTGGGATGCAAATATATATCTCGTAACATTCACAACACTGTTCTTCCAAGATACTTTCTAATTTTTGCTATTAGTGCCATCGTTACTGTGATCGAGAAAAAAGGCACTGCACGGTTCAGTCGAGATTGAACGTTCTAGTTCTACAGTATCGTTCCCAATACATGCGTTACTGGTGCCGCTACTATATTGTGGATCAGAAATTGTTGAACGTACACTAACGATCGCTCGGTTACTACCGTTGACAGAACCAGCAGCAGCAACCCCATCGCTAGCATCATCATCGTCGGCGATATCGTCATCCTCATCGTCGGTTGTGATGATGCGTATGGAGGCCGCCGTGGTACCACTATCGGTAAGATGCCGAGCACCGTTGCTTCTTGCACTACCGCAACTGGTGGTTTTGTTTACGCTACCAGCAACAACATTCACCATTGCCACCGTTTGGACATTAACATCCGCTTCGTACGGTTGATGATACGACTGTGGGCAATCCTCTTCGCCGTGCTTAATGCGATTGTGCGTCTTTAGATTATGCTTGTATTTGGTCGCAAAATCACAGTGAACACAGTGAAACTGGGGCTTTACACCGCACTCTTTGCGCTCGTGCCGCTTCCAAGTATATTTAGTACGGTATAACTTGCCACATTGGCGACACTTGTATATCGCTACATCTGCCGTCGGTGTTGCAGTTGATCCGACACTTCCGCACCCACTGCCTGAATACATGTGGGAATATTTGTGTTCCAAATATTTCCACATCGCCCACGACGGATGGTTCGATTGTTGATGAAGCGCAGCGTTATCTTCAGCGAAACGGTTTACTCCATCGTGTGTAGCTTGATGGCTTATTGAATTTCCTGACGGGTGCGTCGATTCATTCGCTACCGTTGCGAGCGCTGCAGCAACTGCTGCAGCCATGGCCACATTAGACGGTGGTGAATCGATGAAACGGGCTTTAAAAGTGGACCATGGGAAAGAAAAGGATTGGGAGGCAAAGCAGGTACGGAGATTAGGAAAAGAAAATAAAGAATAAATTCAATTAGATTAAAATAGACATATACGAAGAGCATGTGTGCTTTCTGTGTTTCATTGATTCCGCTGGTAGGAAAATCCTGTAGTATTGGTTTTCATTTCATTTACATCGAACTCTCCCGTTGGTTTAGTGAACGGTGAAGATTACCTGAAAAAAAAGAAAAGAAAATGTTAGTAAAATATAAAAAAGGAAAAACTGAAAATACGTTTCCTTGCAGAAAGAAATGCACAGTCTTTACTGTTGTTTGACATGGATAGGATCGTTGTTGGGAATGTGTGTGTTTGTGTGTGGCGGAAGGGGGAGGTGGGATCATGTAGATGAACATTTCGACTGACACAAGCAGAACGTACACGGAACATGGTAATGATAGCCGAACAAAGATTCAGAGCACACATTCACAACAGAACATTGACCATACAGATTATCAGTATCGTATCATCCTTCTCCAACGAAGCAATTCTTCCTCACTTATCATCCCGTTCGCTATCAACACAAGATCACTCACTCCAATCATTCTTCTCATACATTCAAATAATCCATTTACACGAAAGGGAACAAGGGCCTGTGATATTTCTCGTTACAATCGAAGCGTTAGATTAATATTTTTAATGACGCTGTACCACATCGTAATTAATAAAACACACTATCGCAAGACTTGTTCGAATAACTCATTTTACGTTTTTTATGTTTTGTTTTGTAGATGTTTTGAATCTTACGCAAATATTTGTTCCGTTTTTAGTGTGATTTTACTCTCTCGCATCCCTACATCAACTAGTGATTTTTATTTCGACTCTTGCTGTTTCACCTACTTTGTTTGTATATTTGTACTCCCTATCGAGTTGTTTGGGGTGTGCAGGTGTGTTTGTGATTTAAATATTGCGTCTCAATCTTATGTTTTCCAATTGATTGGTTATAATTGTTCAATGTGACCAATCCAGTTTTTTTATCAATTCTTCAATTATATTCATTACTCTTCTTATACTTTCTCAGTTTAAAAATAGCTCTACTCTGGGCATGTTGTTACTACTTCATTACAACTATTTGCACATTTTTTTAATTCACGCATTTCGTAAGCCATATAATCTCTTGCTCACGGCCTACGACGATATATTTGGCTTCGTTTTGTTGTTTGTTTACTTTTCTTTTTTTATATATATAAAGTGTATATGTACGTATGACAATCATTCCATACACAAAATAAGGTTGAGTTTGATCGCTTACATATAACTAGCATCTTAAGTGAAACGACCAGACCAAGCATCGGCAATTTATAAAATTCTTACATATCATGCGTTTTTTTTTTGTGTGTGAATCTAACAACTTATTTTGCTTACATACTAAACTTTTCCTTTCTCTTCAACTGCTGCTTTCTCTCAATCATTGGTGTGTGGGCAATTAGTGAGCAAATTGCTTTTTTGTGTTTTGCCGAAATCTTCACCAAAGCATGAGCTATAACCAACTTCATCTATAAGAACTTTTGTTTTTATTTTGTATGTGTCGTTTAGGAGCTATACGCCCCAAAAAACCTATATTTTTCATTTACACCTCAGCTCAATACATTTAGTACAACACTTGACAAACACTTTATCGGAGCTTGTGACAAGTTTGTGTATTATATTTCCAATTTCATATGCGTCTAGTTCAACTTTGCAGCACTTTTTGTTGACATAGCACATGCGGACATTTAGTTACCTTGTTTGTTTGCAAACATTAAACTAAAACTCAAAACAAAAGTATTAGGTTCCATAAAAAAAAACAGCAACATAAAATATTAAATACGGCTCTCGTTCAGCTAAAAGAAGTTAGTTGATAGTCAAAGAGGACATACATTTTTTAACTAACTGTCCAATGAATGTTCACTGAAACTTACTGTTAGCGTATTTCATATTATAATGAAATGCATATTGGAAACAAGTGGCTGCGAATGAAGTTAAGTATTCTCACACAAATTATTCACAAGCATCACTTATCCTTTGATCATCATCGGTGTGCTACTCTGTGCTGCATGTATCGTATAACGATAATCATTCGCAAAATTATCTTACTGAAATGCAACTTCAATTCAAATCAATTATAATGCAACACACACACAAACAGTACACAAGCAAACGGCTATGATAAGATATGGATTATGTACTAATCAGTAAAAATAATTGTGTGAGAAAACGTTTGCAACAAATTATTAGCAGCAATGGGATATTAGCAGCCGAACGCTAGGATCGACGAAAAGTTTAAAGGCGCAGCAAATGACATGGTGATCAAAAAAACGTGAAAACTATTCCGTTACTCACTAGTACTTGCAACGTATGCGACACTCACACATACACACTTGTTCATATGCATAATTTAAACATACAAGAGCAATCAATAGAATTCTTAAAATTATTGCATATCTTAATTGCTAGTTACAAAGGAAAACACTAATTGTAATTTACAACGACCATGGCCGCTAGTGCAATACCGTCCGAAAGCATAACCTTTCACTTTTTTTTTCGTGAGCCAGCCAAGGTCGCTTAAATTTGGCTCTATCGATTTTGTAAAACGCTTTGTATTATATGGATGGCAAAATCCCAAGGATTACAGGGTTTATGAAACATCAATGTTTGAATAGTAACTAATCGAGCTAAGTGGGAAAAGTAAAATCGAACATAGAAGACATTGTGTGTCTGTGAGTGTGTGTGCGTGTGTGTCTATTTTGATCAGAAAATTATGTAAAGATATAGAAGTACTGTTATATAAATATGATACCTTACAGGAAATAGGAAATCTACGCCTACAGTCACTCACAACTGTTAAAGACAAAATGTACCAACATATTGTGCTTGTTTCGTTATTGTTTCGACAATCAAAACACAGCACAAGTTTGCTTGCTTGTACGAATATTAAAAATCTTCCATACGATAGGATAAGACGGTGTAGATGTACGACAAACAATAATACACCAGAATAGAGTATCCAATCAAATGTGACCATAAAATAATCTCCAATTTCTTCATCTGTGAGAGAAGATATATTTAGTTGGTAAAATGAAAATTGAACACAGGCCAAGCCTGCCATTAGTGACCGTAGAAAAATGGTGTGAATTATGATCCCGTTCCCATTCTTGCCCGCACAGCTCCCTTTTGCGTTTACTAATACGAAGCAGCGAGCACTGCTCAACTTACACACCAAAAAGACATAAATTAAATTCACTGGGCGAATGAAGTTGACACTGATTTTAAAACATTCGGCTCGCTAGGCTAAGGAAGGATGTAACGTTACTCTGATGTGCGATGTTGGAAACGAAAAATGGTTAGCAGCTGGTAAGTTACATCGAATGGCGCGA
Organism: Anopheles farauti No. 4; assembly: GCA_000956215.1. NCBI lineage: Eukaryota > Metazoa > Arthropoda > Insecta > Diptera > Culicidae > Anopheles > Anopheles farauti No. 4. The sequence goes on along the minus strand of JXWZ01003278.1, from coordinate 50,489 downwards.
TTTGTTCGATCTGCGACGACTCTCGAGCTGCGGCATCTCAGCATGATGTTTGCGTATGTGCACTCCGAGATTTCCTCGCTGCTTGGCTTTGTAGCTGCAGTATGGGCACTGGTGCGAGGCCTCTTTGCCGCCACACTCGACGTTTTCGTGACGACGCAATGTTGACTTCCAGCGGTAGCGCTTACCACAGTGCCTACAAACGTACTGGCGTACCTCACCGTCATCCGTATCACTCACTACCGTAGCTTCGTTCACCGTGTACTCAAAGTTGCGCATGATGTTCGGGTTTGCCAGTAACGCAAATTTGCTGTCACCGACCGATGCGTTTAACAGCTTTGTGCCTCCGGTAGCCCCACTGCCACCATCCTTCTTTAGCTTCAGCGTTTTCGTATTGTACTTCGTGATGTGTTCATCTTCATCGTCATCAGGCCCTAGCTCACCGCTTCCGTCGTCACCACCCTCGTCGATCATATCTTGATCTTCGTCATCATCGTCACTTTGAGATCCATTGTTGTCCATGTCAGAAGACACCTTGCTGCTAGCAACGAGTGCCACGGTTGTTGGTTGTGATTGCGACTGCTGCTGTTGTGGTTGTTGCTGTTGTTGTTGCTGCTGTTGCTGTTGTTGGTGTTGCTGCTGCTGCTGCTGTTGCTGCTGAACAGTGGTTAAGCTCGCAGCTGTAGCTGCGCTGACTACGTTACTAAAATTTGCCGACACGCCGTCAGACAAATCGATATCCTCGATCACTGAGTAGTCGAGATCATCGATCATACCCGGTGGGAAGTCAGCACTATGGGATGTGTTTGATCCGGAAGTTTCGTATTCGTTAACCGTGTAACGGGTAGTGACAGAGTTGCCACGAGTAGCACCTCCAATAGCAGTCGCGATTGGAATCTGTTGGATGGACGAGGCATTGATTGCCGTTAAGCTGGGCGTTCCACCGCCCGTGATAGTGACGTGTTGTTGCGGTTGCTGTACGGCCGTGCCAAGCTTGCGGCCTAGTGAAAGGGAAAAGTTTAATAGCTGCCGCTCCGTGCTCGGCGTTAATGCACTAGCCGTTGTCGACGGTGGGGCTAATTGCTGAGGAACTTCTTGCAGCTGTATCGTGGTGTTGGTGATGGAGCTAGTGGTCGAAGGTGTTATGGTGGGGATGGTCAGAATCGGCATCGTTATCGTGGACGAAGTCATACCAGTGTTAGCGATTGTGCTGTACGGGTTCTTAGCACGTGAATATTTGATGCGGGGATGACTGAACGGTTTGGCTGGAACGCCGAGAGTACCATGGGAGAGTTTTCGTACACCGCCATCACTCTTCATCACGGTCGGAACAACAAGCTCGTTGGCAACAGTGTCCATCTTGTGAATGGACACTGGTGTTACAATAGTGCCGGCAGCACTGACGATTGAACCTCCTGATACCGTGCTCGACGGGGACGACACATTTCCTCCTGCCGTTTTCTTGCCGACCATCGCTGTACCGACTGTGCCTTGTGACAATGTTACATTTCCCTTTGCAACAGAGGTCGTCGTCGTTTTGACCGGCAAGATATCTGTTTTATCCAAAAGATGCCGCAAACAATGCATGGAACAAGGACCCATTGAATGGTAAAATGGAAAAAAGAAAAAAAAAGAATGATTATGAATATTTTTTATCCAAAACGTAGCTCTTTGATCATTTGACTGTGTTTATGTTCATTTGAATACACTTGCGTATTAAAAACTATCTATTTGCATTTTTTTTTTCAAACTTTATATTCATGCCCTGTCACATACACACTCTAACTCACACACAAACACACATGCAATCGCTCAATTGCTTTGGAGCTAAGGATCCCTCTGTATCCATCAAGCACAGGGGATTCTTATATTTTGTAGCGATGTTTTGAGTATGTGACAGCAGTGAATATTGCATAATTGAATGCTGAATGTTTAATACGCAAACAACGCGATACATAGTAGTGTTTGTTGCTCCATGCGAAACGCAACTCTGGTATTTCTGAGCGAGTGTAGGTTCGGGTAACACTTTAGAAATAAGTTTTATGAAGAGTGCTATCTCTACGTTATAGTATACGTGTTAAAATGCTCGCGGTTTACAGTGTGTAAGTGTAAGTGTAAGTGTAAGTTCGTAATACACAAACTATATATGGTGATGTCAGACAGCACAACAAAACAAATCTCTTAGAAACCGTGTCAACCATAATGTACTCTGAATGGAAAAAAAACTGAAAATATGTATTCAAAACAATATCTCAGAAATAACAACAAGAAATACATAAAATAGATAGAGCATTAGTGTTAGCGGTAGTAGTAACTGAAGTAATAGTGGTAAATAAAAAATAGTAGCAAAATATAATCGTAATAAACATAAAATTGTATAAGGTAGTAGTAATGATAGCAACTAAGGGTAAACTGTTGTCAAACAATTGTACAGGCGTATTGACATTCAAACAAAACAGTAGAATGCACACTTCACACAGAAATGTTAAACCAAATATACAGGCTTGCATGATAAACAAAATGTTAATACTTGGGGAAAAAACCGGAATCAATGTTTAAAACTTCGTACAAACAAATTAGAAACAAATGGTTAGTTGCACGAATGTCGCTTGTAGTTGTACGAACCATGAAATCAATACCAATAAATCAATAGCAGAACTATGAATCATAAGAACCCATTTTAAAGAACCAAAGCTAATCGAACTCGCAGAGGAAAGTAGGAAAGTACCACAATGCCAAAATTATGCACAAAACAATGAAGAAACGTAGTAACAAAGATAGCGAAAGGCAAAGAGCGAGAGACAAAGGAAAAAAAATAAACAACAACCCCCGCCGATGAAATACTTTATTTGTTCCCAGGTACAGCGAAAAACAAAGAAACTAATCAATTAAACAAATCACCATAGAAAAGAACAATCTTTGAAACGTGAGGTGCCAAGAAGAACCATACAACAAATCCGGAAGAAATGTGAAGCCACAACACCGTCGAAGTAATAAAATAATCCACCAGAACATTAGTAATAACAGGAAACACAATTTCCTATTCACACATCCAAATATAAATTAACCTAAGTAAGAGAAATAGATCTCATTGAGCGTTATTCAACGAGATATTAATGTTATCCCATTTACCATGTCTATTTCGAATACAGATCGTTAGTTGTGAAACATTTAACGGTGCATTTCAATGCATTGAAAAATGTCAATCGCCAACAAAATACAAAACTAAGCCCATGGTTAGTTGGGAAAGTAATACTATCCCTTTATTGCATGAAAATATTAGTCTTATTTTTTACTTTGTAACTTTAACTCTGTCTTACTCTGTAACAGAAAAGAAAAATGGAACAGCGCCATCACATCACAAATCATTCCTTGGTACGATGTTTACAAGAGCTTGTACAATAAGCTCAAGAGATCACAGTTCAAGTACAAAGTTTGAGCAAAGCCCCTATTCTTATTCAAAAATAAACAAAACTACCAAACAGTAGTTTGATAAAACAAAAAATAAACTGACAAAACTCAATCAAATTCAACGAAATAAACGCATACATATTTAGCAAAGATGCTGATGAATTAAAAGAATGTTGCGTGAAGTGTGTGCCAGGAATGTAATTATGTTCGTATATGTTGCACTTTCACTCTCGTCTGCTAAAAAACACATTTTGAGAGTGATAAATTACTTGTCAGTTTGTAATGAATGTAGTTTTTATTGTGTTGATATGTGGTGCGCAAAAGTAGAATTTGTACTATTATTGATAGATTGGTGTGCAAACTGTGTGTGCATGATAATTCAGCATAACCAATTCAACTTTTTTTCTATTTAAATTGGTTGCGTATCCAAAATTGTAGGACACAAACAAAAACACGACATTTATGTGCAAATGAGCAAAAGTATGGAATGTAATTATAGAAAGAGATAGAAAATTCATGTGAGTATGTGTGTTGGTGTTAGTTTGTATTACCGCACTCATCAAATATGTATGTTGTCGCCGTGGTGCCATCGGGATGCAGCTCCGTTTGTTTGATAATTTTTTCCTTCTTTAATAGGTCTTCTATCCGCATAGCATCGATTATGGTCGCTGTCGTGGTGGTATTACCGACTGATGTTGATCCGCCTCCGGTCGCAACCAAGGTTGCTCCGCGCATTGGCAACATCACCGTCGTTCCGGTGGTTGACGGTGGTTCCGGCGAAGGATCCGGATCGGCCGTGAACAGAATGTAGCTGTTGTCCTTCTTTGTTACTACAATGTTTTTACTTTCCAGCAAGCAGTCGTTCAAAACGACGGGCGTGGCGTGCGTGATGAGCGTCGTGGGGATGCCGGTGGATGTTGTGGCACTACCACCTCCACTAGATTCGGCCAGTGTTGCCGTTATTGCCATAGTTGTAGAAGCGGAAGTGGATGAACCAGTCGCGCATACAACATTGCTCGAGAGCATTGTACTTTGCTGCTGCCGGTTGCTCTGGCGAAGTCGCTCTTCCTCGTGCTGAGTAAGAATCGGTATTTCATCCTCTTCTACCAGTAGCGCCGGTTCCGTGGTAGTAACCGTAATGGTCTTTATCTTTTTGGGCCCGGAGATAGCAGATGTTCCAGCAACGGCGGTTTCGTCCAACAAACTACCAATTGTAGCACCTCTTTTCGACGATAGAATAACAACTTTGCGTTTACCTGCAACGAGAAAGAGATGGTTAGAGCAAGTTAGAAGACGCCTATTTAAAAACCCGTCAACAATACGCCCAAGACTACATACACCAACTCTACTTAAGGGTCACTTGTGTGCGATGCTGTATGTATTTAGACGAGGCTATATGACCACCAGCCCTTCTATATGTTGTGTTACTAATATATTAGCTGGAGTATTTCGAATTTATTTTTACAACGAGTTTTGTACTCTGCATTTTATTTGAGTTGCGAAAAGTGTACGGTTATGTTTGTGTCTGTGTGTGTTTGTGTGTATTTGTTCTGTTCTGATTTAATGTTGATTTAAGTGTTGATAGTTCGAATTTACAGTTATAAGTAAGAATACAATTTTTCAATTTTTCAAAAACTATTACAACATGAACAGGAAACGTAAACATTAAGGTGTGCAAATATTTAAAATAAAATGTTCAAAAAGCTATAATGTACGAGCAATAGAATTTTAAGAAACAATTAAATAGGTTTGATGAACATTGAAAAGGAACAGATTCACTTTGTTTGAAGAGCATTCTAGTGAGAAGGAACAAGCACCGTAAACATTTTGGCCAACACAATATCTAACCCTTGTTTGCTGATTTAAGATACAATGTCGTTTTATCCACTGAAATGTAGTTTATAAGTTTGTTAATATATCATATAAGAACACAACAACACTTTTCTAAATAATATTTATTAGTGATTGGAAAAATAAATTTCTATTTTTGTATCCAAAACATTTTTTCTGATAAGATAAATAATTAAGTAAGCATTCGGAAGTATTTCGTTACACTCGCAAATGGTAATAAAATCACAAATTAAACTAACAACTCACATTTCCTAGTATGACAAAGTCTGCTAAAAGTACAGTACGGCAGTCTTCATTTACACTTAGCTACACAATAAATATACAACGATTGATTGATTTTTTTTGTTTTGTAATGTGTTGCTGCTAAGAATGCTGAACCATGACCATCATTATTGTTAAACTGTTTAATGTAAAATGTATAACGTACTTTATTTATATGTATCTACCATGATGTTAAATTTTCGATACATACAAATATGTTAAGCCACCGTAAGCCAAAGTTTATAAATCCAATAGAAAAAAGAAGATAAAACGTAAATACAAATAAACGGGAACTATTAGCAGAGGCGTGTGTAATATTAAACCCACAGGACAAATTCATATTGATCACAATGTACATAAAAAGCATATGATCACTTCAAACACACATATGTGGACAAAACAATACCAAAATAGCGAGACACATTAAAAAGACAGGCATAAACAAACCCAAATGCAGCAGTAATGTAACAATCATGAATGAATTTATTCAAACACTTCCCACATTCTTCGCCATACACCCAAAATCTGATTGAATTTACGATGACAGGTTCATGACAACACATGTAAAAGCAACAAGTATTATGAAACCAAAGCATTGGTCTTGTGAATTTGCACTCAAATTATATGCATATTACAGTGATATTGAACGAGATTGCTGTGGTAATTGAAAATTAGAATTTTTAGTTTGTTTTTGTTTTTGAAACACAACCAAATCACAAATAAATTCTACACTGTCGTATTTTATCGACTCTCTGTAATTGAATTGTTTTGGTTAAAAAAAAGCAAACTCTAAACAAGCCAATAGTTAATCTAATTTTGTTTCTTCTTTGCATGATTGTAGTTAAAACGTTTGTACGGCATATACGGCTGAAGGGACCATTTTCCTCAAGATGCTTGCGTTCGTAAGTAGAACACGTTTGTAAGGCAAACAGTAGTGCGTACCGTTCCACAGATAACAGCATTGGCAGGAATTCTTTGTGTGTACCGGAAAATAGAAAGAAAAACATAAATACAATGTTATTAGTAAGAACGATGATCGAAAAAAAAATTTTTTTTAATTTAATATGCTCTAAAAGTTATACCTATTAGCTAACAAACCATCGATACAAACCATGACACAAACATCTTTTCTTCTGCAAAGAAAATATTTCCATAAACATTAATGTTAGACGCTGCAACTGTAGTGATTAATCGATTGAAAATGGTGTTATGTATAAATTTAAATTCACTCAATGAACGGCATTTCTTTTCGCTTGACAGCATAAATTGATCCTGTATTTAAATTTCAACCGTATGGCACTAGTAATTCGACATTGCTATACTGTTTTTTCTGTTCTTGTTTTACTTGGTACATATCAGCAAAATTATTTTTTGGCATTTAGTCTTTTTCATGTCGATTGTACTGTGATTAATATTTAATTCCTACATTTGCAAACGTAACAACAACAACAGTCTGGCAAACTCGACCGACTCGACGACGGTTGGTATGAGGTTTTAAGATATATGTATATCACACGTTCTACTACCAAGGTATTCTTTATCCACCTTTTCGTTCAGGTTTATCTCTGGTACTACTTAACATAATCGTATTTGGGGACTGACTAGCTGCAGCTCAGCTGCAGCTGAACTGCACGGATCTCACCTTATCTCACTTTGAAAATAGATATTACAACGACATGATGATGGGCAATATCAAAATTAATGTGATCTCCTGCTGTGCACGTACGTATTATTATTGGTTAACTTTTAACATTCAGCTACTCAACTTCAACACGATTTTACACATCTTATGCCAACAGTACACGATGAAACTAAATAATAAATAACAACTATTTCAATCACCCAATGCACATCTGATCATACAAATCGAACCACCGGCACATCCAAATGATATCCAGGTAAACAATTGTTACCTATTTTACGAATGCAACCTAGCGTGATCTATTAGTCAGTAGCTGAAAATATAAGAGACTAGCAAAGTTATCACCATAATAAGCGTTTTCTTTTTTCGTATATAATTACGTAAATAAGCCCTATGGGTACAAGAATTAACGTTACCTCGCCCCACTCATCAACAACCTAATCCAAAGATAGTCAAAAAAAGTGGTTAAATTTCATCTTCTTCCTCCGCTACTTCATAAGCTATGCTTTGGTGGTGTTCGGTAATTACGATGCCGCACGGATCATTTGATGCTGGTTGATGTAGATGCTGCTGCTGTTGCAAATAATGCTGACGCTGCTAGAAGTAGTACTTGATGCACACACCAGACTCAAGATGACGCTTGAGGTGCGAACCTTGAGAGAACGCTTTTCCGCACATAACGCAGCGGAATTTTTTCATGCCTCCGCACTCGTACCTGTATTTTAACGTATTTTTTAAAGAAAAAATAAAAAAGGAGTTGGTATGTTAGCGATAGGATACTTGTTACCTATCCACAGAACCTATCCACCACTCGGAAACGGCAAACAATCCAATTTCTGCCCCTTTTTACGTCATATACAGTTGTTTTTGCTTACCTGATATGTCGCTGTAATGAGCTGGCATCCTTGTAGTTTTTATCACAATCACGCCGCGGACACTGGTAGCGTCCGACGGCGTTAAGAAATTTGGACAGATCGGAAAACTTCACATCGTACAGCAAGTCGTTCAGCTGCAACAGACTTCGTCTGCCGCTGTCGGACAAGGATGCACCGGTACCTCCGCGGCGGCCACCTGTGACTTTTGCGATCATTGCTAGAGAAGCCGAGGAGGATGATGAGATCGTCGATGATGATGGCGCCCCCATAACACCTATAGTTGCACAGAGGAAAAACGAATCCGGAGGAACCATATTCAACAACAACCAACTTGCGCACACTGAACATAACAACACAGAGGATATAAAAATACGGATTGTTTTATGGGGTTGTGGTGATTTGGTTTCTCTATGCTGTTATAAAATAGGAACGAATTTGTGTATTTTGTCTGTGCGGAAACAGAGAAACGAATAAGGCTTTAACGGGAACCACACACGATTGACACCATGTGTGTGTGTAATGCATCGACAGGGGACAGGGGGACCAGTATTATGTAGCACACTACAGACAATTGGATAGTCAAATGTGCGTCACGCGCGAGCACAAAGCACAATGAACAAAACATTCAACACGAGGGATTAAGAGAAACTATTTGCTTGCATTATTTGCACTATGTGTAACTCATCTATACTATTTTGGAAATGCATTTTCAACAATATATGAAGTTTTTTTTAAACAATCCTATTTCACCCTGTCATAATTTAGTACAAGATATATATATGTTTTATGTGTATGTGTGTGCGTATGTGTGTGTGTGTGCGCGCATGAATCTCAAACTCATTTTTTTCTGCGCACGTGAATATTTCACTAGCATATTTTCGTACCGCAGTGCGCATTCGGCGGTACCGAAAGTTGAGACACATATGAAGAAAGGGAAAGCAACGCGAATCTGAGCAAGCGATTTGCGGCGAAGTTTACTAGCGGGAAACCGATGAGACAGGAAAACTGTTATCCTTGCAGAAACGGGGGAAGAAAACATAAATATCACACATCACACCACACACACACACGCCAGCATTCATCGACATGCGCTGTATACATGTTGATGTTGTAAATGATGGGCTGATTTGGATTGATGGCACTTGTGTTGCGGTGTTTCGTTTTTTCACTACAAACCAAATTAACAGACAGGAACATAAACTCACACACACACACACACACACACATACGTAACACAGCATTCTCATATATGTATATAAAACAAAACTGTTTAGGTTTTATCACTCTAGATGAGTTGAGGGGTTAACTAACCAGGACGAATGCGCATAATGTTCACTACAACATGAAACGATCGTACGAACGATCACGATCGTGGGTGTTTCTGGTAGTTTGAGCTATTCGGGGATGGCAACGAATTCTGATATGGTATTCAAACGGAGCTACAGAGAAGCGCTACATCAAACTATACCCTGAGTTGACCTCAATGCGCCGGCGAGAGAGTTCGAAACATCAAATAAATAAGTCGTCCTTTGTACTGTTTGTCACATTTACGTGTCCGTAAAATAATTTGGCTCATGTTTATTGGTATGGTTTCTTAATTCCAAAAACGGGAGAGGGAACGCGCAAGCTACCGTAAAGTTATCGTTACTCCCGCAAGGCTTCGTCTATAGCCTCGAACCTAAACCTAAAATATCATACGTAGTCAAGCAAGAGAAGAAAATTAAGAGAAAAATAACCCTAGAGATCTATATCATTGGCGCTTACGTAGCTATAAATATCGAAAAAGACTTAGGAGGTACGAAAACCAATTGAAGCCATCGCCTACGAAAGATACTATGGCTTGAGCACTTCGCCTGAAGTTAAGTCTGATTCTAGGTTCCCCGCTTATACTACACTTCTGCACTATCACTCTCACAACGACTGTCGACGACTCTGAATCTAGTATCTTTCCGACGACAGCAAACTTCCTGAATACATAAATATTCGTCGGTGTAGTGTTTCCAAGATCACTAGCCGAGAGTGTAAGTAGTAATCCACCAGTCTAACTAGGTAACTAGGTGAACATATGGCCAATGTAAACGTAAAAAAATACGTCTCTGTGTCTCATCAAAAGCGTAGTCTTTGAATAATTTTGAAAATGTATACGTATAAATGTAAGCTAAAGTTGTGCCTCTGTTGAACCCTATAACTACTTCGTAACGGTGTGTGCTGCTGACAACAACGGTATCGTCGCTAATACTATTCTTTGATCCAACTACGATCTACTTTGTAAATGGCATGTCATGTTTAATTTGGTGTGTATATGTTTTGAATGCATCCCCAACATCCCTTCGGTTGGGTAGCGAAAAAAAAATTCATTTCTTTGAAACTCCTGACCGTCACATTGGAATTTTGGATGACGAGGTTGATGGTATGATTTGGTAAGCTTGGTAATGATGTGTATGCGCATTTTGCACATAATTTACAGTACAACAGTACAATACGGCACAGGCAACATTGTTCAGAGTGAGGCACAAGGGATTAATTTCACTTCTTATCACTTCGCATCACATTAGCATGTCATGTGGTTGCGATTGCAACCCTCTTCTACTTTAGATATTCGTATAACCACAACCAATTGTTTCAAGACTTGGAACTCAAACACGCAAGCAGTAATGGTTTTTCGATACTTTGAAGTGAAAGAGACACCCTTGCAGAATAGACTCAAAGAATGGTAAAGAATCGTAGGAAAGACATTTAATTTAAGACGGAATACGCAGAGTATTCGAAGAAAAAATATTTCTGCCTCAGGAACGAAATCAGACAGAGTCAGAACTCAAACGAGAATATTAAGTCTTATGTAACACAAATGGCACACGGATCTCCACACGCTTCGCATCTAGCAGCATCTTGCATTCGCTCACATGTGCACTACTAAAAAGGGCACGACGCTTCACTGCATTTGGGCTGGCACATTCTTGAGTGCGTAGTCGTAGAAGAGGTTTTTGAAGTTCTGGTACATCGTCGACTGTGGTCCAACCGTTTCGATCTCTTCCTGCTTCACCATGACCGCATTGACAGAGAACTTTTCGTCAGTTTCCTCCTTTGTTCCATTTCCGCCTCGACCACCTTTGCCTCTGCTCTTGCCCGTGGGAGCTACCGATGCGGCCGCCGCAGCTGCGGCAGCGGCAGCCATCGTGGCTAGTTCACTATTGCTGGCCTCGGCCGCCAGTTTAGCGTAATTGAGCTCGTCTCCTTCGGTTCCACTGCCAGAACCACCGCCGTTGGCAGCCGATCCACCGCTACCCGGCTTCATCGGACCCGGCTCCATCTGGATGCCGTGCTTCGAGAGCATGTGGCGGACCAGGTGATATTTGCGCCGGAACTTTGAATCGCAGTGATCGCAATGGAAGCGCGGCGGTATTCCGATACACTCATCGCGCATGTGCCGCTGCAAGTGCCGCTTGCGAAGGTAACTTTTGTCGCATACTGAGCAGCGGAATCGCTGCATGGTAATGTCTAGAAAGTTACTGTACAGGAGGCTGGTCATTTTAAAATCTACACATACCAAAGCGCCATTGCATACAATAAGTTCACGATGAATCACGATCACGACACGATGACAAAGAAGAACAGGATGGTGGTGGAGATAGTGATGGCGATGATGATGAAGATGATGAGCCATGTGCGTGTACACACGTCACACAAAAATCACATAAAAACAATAATATGTTTTTCGTTAAATAATAACAGGTCGCGTACGAAACCGGAAATGAAAGACACCGAAACAGAGAAGGAAAGAGAAGAAAAAAAACAAAATGATACCATCGATATTGATAAAGTAAAGGAAAACACAAACAGCGTCAGAGCGCATCTCTTGGGCTACGCGCGCTATCTACCTTATCCAACTACGGTAGAGCTGTTCAAGAACTATCTCTCATTTCGCTAACCTAATAAGTATGCTTCAACAAATACTAATCATTCCGGATTGCAAAGAATCATGAAAATGACTCCTTACAGTAAACATAAACTAAACATAAACAACTGTACCAGGTATATATATATAGAGACGATGATACTAACCGAGCTAAAAAAAACTAAAACAGAAAACAAAACATTAACATAAACATAAATAAATAAAAGATACTCAAAGAACAAACTAAACTAATTACGCACTATGCTCTGTTCGTCGCATACTGCCGTTTTTACGTAACGTACTCCAAACAGCGTATTATCCTCGCGCTATCAACATTCTTGTACGAGCGAAGGAACATGAACGCGATCTAACACTGTATATATGCCGTGCAATGAAGATCCATAACTACAATGTACATTTAGAATGGTACAGACCAAAACACACTTGTTTTTCAAAACCAACTCCTATATCGAAAGGTGGAACCTTTCCACAACAACAAAGGGATCCTCGGGATCTCACCTCAACCGGAGTGGACAATAATAAACAAGAAAAGGAAAAACAACAGAAGAGAGTTATTCGAATAGGTGGAATTGTCAGCAAAATCATTGTGAACGATCATACAAAGTGAATGTGTGTACACAGTAGGGAATTTGACTAAGTTCGGTCATTAGTATCTTTCCACTGTAAGTGTTTGCTATGTGGAATCTTCTTCTTATTTTCTTTTATTCGATCTATTTTATTTCCATTGCTTGTGCATAATGTACACCACAAACTCGAAACAAAATTTCATAAATAAGTTTTATTAGTCCCTGTGACGGAAATATCCTCCCTCCTTGAGATATCTTGTTTGCTTCCTTGCACTTTTCCCTCCTTCTCTCTCTTGCTGCATTTTGCTCTTGTGGAGTGTAAGGCACACAAGGAAGAATTAATTTTAACAACTAGATACAAAATAATCCTTTACTAACGCCAAACGCCCCTTTCTTCACGGGAGCTGGAGCGAATGATTTCTTCCTAGACAATTTTCTTGTGCACACCATGCTTCTGTTTCAGATGCAACTTTAAATCATAACGCCAAGAGCATGAAAACGAGCAGTAATCACAACGAAATCGTTTGCAATGGACAGAACTGCTACTGCCACTGGCACTAATGCCCGAATGTAACAATAATCCCGATGCCACCGTTATCCTACCGCTGTTTGCGATACGAGCCGAACCACGTTGCTCTCGCAGCATGCTACCCGTTGTTTCTGGGCCCTTGGCAGACGATGGAGCGGTGGTACAAGAATCATGACTACCAGACGCCAGACTTATAACTGCGGGTGCATTTTTTCTACCGAATGATTCATTACTGCTATCTGGCTGCTTGGGCGTTTTGGTAGTAATGGTGTGCATTTGTGACATTTCTGACATTTCGCCATACTCGCGAACGGTGGCATTCAAGCATAGACAATCCTGTCGCTGCTGTTTACTGGACAAAGCAGTAACCGACGTACCACGACAGTAACATTCGCTGGTATTGTATTTCGCGGATCCTATTCCAGCAGAGGAAGCCGACGGCAATGCTCTCGCACTGAAGCAATCATTATCGATGGGTATCGACTTGTGCTGCTGTTGCTGCTGCTGCTGTTGCTGTTGTTGCTGGTGATGCTGCGGTAGTGCTAAAGATGCTGTCGGTGAAGTGGACATCGATAGCAACAGTACCTCGGCGGGGGCAATACTTGCAGGCGCTTCAGAGGGAATCTGACGGTGTTGGTGGTTGTATGTGGACAGCATCATGCTGGCAAGTACACCTAACGAAGAAAGATCAAACGGTAAAGGAACACCCGTCATGTTTGGGTCTGTGTGTAAACTGCCACTGCTTGCGTTTGATTGAGAGCATCATCAACATTTGCAGAATACTGCAGTATCTCAATCTCTCTTTCTCTATTTCTCACTCGTTCGTTCTCATCCACAAGGGCCTTTTTATTGTAATCATCTAATGAAAAAGGCGTTTTCAAAATGGCACGTGTAGCGAATAAAATAACAAATCTCTAATAGTAACACAGACACCCGGGCACTACGTCCTTCCAAAGGAAATAAAATATACAAAAAATAAGGATACCAACACAAGTGAGAGAACAGCGAGTGCAAATTATGAGAAAGAAGAAAAATCACCGAAACGTTAGCAGATAGCAACATATATAAAGGAAACAAAAAACTGTTCATCGATTTTAAAGCCCTACACGATGAACACACAGATGGGAGGCGCAAAGCTATCCAACATGGTCTCCCATGCCATCTGCTCAAAGATAATATTTTTTTACTGAGAGAGTGGTGCTCGTTTATTAAAGGGATGCAACAGTTACAGATAACGTTCGTAACAATACCACCGTGAAATTCTTTACAGTCGTCTGTGCACACGATTCTGATCAGTTATCCTTCCTTACGCCAAAATTACTGTTTACTCTTTGTACACACATACACACAAAAGTATGACTTTTCACCAGTTTTTGCACAGACAATTTTGGTTGGGGTTTCGCTATCAAATTCGGAGGACAATTGCAACAACAAGTGGATCTATAGTAAAGTCACAATTTGTGCAATATTTCTGAAATATTTTATCCAACTCAGGATTCATAGCGCAGTGAAAAAGAAAAACGTTTAATCATTGGTTCGACATTATTTTATTACTTACTCAATACAGATTAAAGTGTTTGTCCCTCCATTAAAAACAATTTCAATAATTTAACACATTAAAACATAGTTGCTCTTTTTTTTTGGTATTCAACTAACGAATTGCGACGATGGAAGTATATGGATGGCAATTTACCGAGGAATGGATACGGTCATTACACGTTACTGGTTTGTCGTCGTTATAGCGATTCAACCGTATCGAGACTGGCTGTACCATCTTTTGATGGTATCGTTTCGGCACTGACACCGCCGGTACTAGCAGCAACAGAAACGTAATCAACGGTCATGTCACCAGCACCCGCACAGTGTAACCTCGTGTTCGATATGTGCGCTTTAAGGATGTCCTTGCGCGAGAAACGCTTCCCGCATTTGAAACAACCGAACTGCTTAGCCACACCGCACTCATACTTCATGTGCCGCTCTAGTGTGTAGGACAACGCGTAAGCACGAGGACACCGTGGGCATTTAAATGAGGACGCTGACGTGGACGAATTTGACGATACCGATGCAACGGCCGGGCAACTATTGTTGTCTTGGCTCATATCGACACTATTGTTGCTAACTGCTGCACACATGCCATCTTCGCTGTTGCAGCAATCAACCGCGACTACTGGTATTGTTGGTACTGGGGACGAGATACTGCTGTTTGTCCCAGAAACAGCGGCTACAGCAGCAGCGGCACGCAAAGTAGCACTCAGAAGTCGTCGCGTGCTCGTGCGCGGACAAACGCTACTAAATCCACACGCTTCCGGTGACATTAGGCAGGAAGAACTGACGGCTTTTATCGTTGCTCCGGCTGATGAGTGCGATGGAATGTTTGTCATTTTTGCAGCTGAAAGTAGAAAACCCATCGACACGGATTTCACAAAATCGAACGCCGGCGTGGAAAGAGAGAAAAGCGAACAAACGAATTGATGATACACCGCAAAACAAATTGGCAGTTACAATAAAAACAGAGAACCAGTGTTGCGTCAAAACAGAAAATAAGCCCTCTTTACTGATCGGAGAATGCACCCGTGTTGGCTGCAAATCAGGGTTTCCTCATAATATAAATATTACAACACGGTTTAAGATATACTTTACTATCAATTAAACTCATCATATTGATTTGCGACTTGAGAAAATAATTGTTGCATTTCAAAAGAACTACCAATAGCCTATAGAAGACCTTTACAATCTAAATTAATTTGTAGAAGTAACAAATGTGTCTTGAAAAGAGCCCAAATAACATAGTATATACCTTCCTCCTTCAGTGCTAAATGGAACCAAAGGAGGCAAAACCTACAGGCACAAGACAGGATTGGTGGGTGGTTTGGGTGGTGTGATGGTGGCGTGGATAATGCAAATATGAAAAGCTCAAAATTACGAACAAATCACAAGCTGAAAGCTTTTACAAAAAGCACATTCTTCAACAAAACACACAATGATCGCGCGAATATGTTGAAGTATTTCAAGCACTTATAAAACAGAGTTACACGATTTCCGATCAAAACAGCAATCAACTTAACAGTCTCGATGATGGATGTGTGAAAACCTCTACCACTTTCTGTCGCTAAAACTGAAATAAACGAAATACAATGCGCGTATGACATGACTATTGATGACAAATGAGCCTTTTTTGTGTCAAATCATGATACAAAAAGATAAAAGTGGATAAACATTACTTGGTGCGTGTTAACACATCCATTACAATGGATCAGAGTCTGTTGCAATATTAAATAGGTACGCCTCCCACTACCTTCAATACACTAAAATTCACCAATCAAGAGGGTAAAAAGGTGTCACAGGCACCACAAGAACAACCGTATTATCAATACCAACTGGCAAAAATGGCAAAAATAATGGCAAAAACCCGACATGAAGGAGGATAAATTTTTAGATCCTAAACTTAATGTTAAAGGAATCAACCGGCCTAATCTAAAAACTCAGCATAATGTGATATTACGTTCGCATCATATTAAGTATTGGACACAATTACTAGTTTAGATTTTACATGTAATAACACATCATTAATTTATTAACTCTTTCTGTTGCTATCTATCGCGTTGGTAGCATCCAAATCCGAGACAGGAACGAACCAGCGGTTAGGTTTGGGTTGGATCTTGCTGTATAAGCGATTTTTTTTGTGCGTATGAAACACCGCGAGCAATTCTTCAATACACTGATGGTAAGAACGAAGTAGTATACAACAACGAAAACTACAATGGTAGCCACAACAAAGGGCCATAATAGCACAATAAGAATATACTGTCCTATTTGACAGTTGCTTTTTATAATTTTACAAAAATTATTCAAATAAAAGAAAATAAGCAAACTGATCATCTTTAATCAGATAATGAATAATCGGAGCGCAAAAACATGGTTAGAGCATTACTTAACAGCCACAGTACATCCTTACACATCATAGTAAAATAGAATGTTAAGCTCCACCTCCATCCATGGAAGGTATTTTTGTCATGAACCGTATGACCCAAGACCTTAATAGTTAGTGCGCCTTATCCTTACATCTTGGTGTTTAAACGTGCCTCATTAACATCGTGATGATCTTGCTTCAACAATCGCGAAAGTCGGAAAAATAATTTTATTGTAAAGGCACACGCAATGTAAGCGCGACGCAGCACAACATTCCTTCTATAAGCTTGGTAAAACTATGCTTAATTTGTAATGCGCTAAAATGGCCAACCGCTCTCTCTGGCCGTTCACTGTAATGATCAATAAATTTAGACTTGGTGCGACTATTACAACAGCCTACACACAACATGAATGCACGCCAGTCAACGGTATCACATCAATTGCATAGCACCACTGTACCGCAGATCGCACCACACCCTTGGTTTTTTATACTTATTACCTATTTAAAAAAACCGTGGTTACTTTACGCGCAATAGACTCTCCAATCCATAGACGAATGCTACTCGGGGTCACAAAATAAAACACCATTAGAGAAAACCAACACTTTTTAGCGACTTAAGTACCCCGGCGCGTATTTGCATATTCGATGACACTAATTGAAGCACGATTTACGGCCAAAAGTGGGCATAAAATATATAAATAAAAATCTCTTTCCAATTACCGCGACCTTCATAAGAGGAGCCAAACAGATCGTGGTTTTTTATTTAAGCTTGCATTTTGCATTCGTGCAACACACATTGCACAATGCCATCGGCAGGACACGCGGCACCTTGAAAAACGTCTCCACCATTATCATCATGCTGAGATATTATCTGCACGTCTCTGAAAATAATTTCGTTTCCAGTATTTCTCTCTAGTCAAATATCTCAAAGGTAATGCCTTCAAATCTGTAAATCTCCTGTTGTCTATAAATTTACGTTGATTTATACGAATGCATATTTCCACGTCCTATGCAGTGCGTGAAAAGAATTGAAATTTGTAACTGCATGAAACGGAATTGAAGCTCTTGTGCACTCACATGCAAATTTCCGATCGTAAATCACGGTCTAAGCATACACAGTCAACTGATCGGAGTTTCGTACATCTCTGCGTAATCTAATAATAGTAGTGCTTTTTATAAGCCTTCACAGGTTAAAGATATTGGTAGATAATGCACAGGCGACGGACCATTTTATTGTTCGTTCAAAATTCATTTGAAAAAACAATATCTATCTTTTATCCAACTATTGTTTCTAATTTTTGTTTCAGCAAAAAAAATAGTTCATAATAAAATAACCGTGTTGGAAAAATACGATACGAAAATCTATCAAATGGTATTTTCAAATACACTTCTGAAGTGATGAAATCGCTCTAAATGGTGCATTGCAATATAAAACTAAATACTATAATTTTCAACCCATTTCTATACCAACCGGGGAGGGTTCATAAACCAAATAAATACAATATTGTAGTCATTACGACTAATCAATATTGATTGATCGTTTCAAATTAACTCCAGCATTCATGTTTCGAATTTTTGCTTCCACTTGTATCTTTGAGATTTCAATTTATGGCAACGTGCAACAAAATTTCTAGAATGGTTGTGTGACCTAATGCGTATTGGCTAAAGCACCATAACCACAGATTGCGGAGGTTGGCTCAAAGTGTTAGTTCTTCAATAATTTAAAGTAATGTTGAGTCAAAAATGAAAAACGAAAATATTTTAAGATTGTTGTACCAATAATGAAATGGAAATTGTGTTACCTATAATGTATTTAAAAAATCTCTTTTTGGCGCTCTCGATATACAATCCTGACTACTTCTGGACAACATTCTACCACAGTGTGTTGAAGAAAATTGCTACCCGGGTTTATTACAGCAAAATAACACATACCATATACTTACATTTCGTACACCGCTTTAACCATGCTTGTTTTTGTTGAAGGATCTATAAAATGTATCTTCTTTCGAACCAAACGGAAAAATTCAACGCCGTATGGTAGATAGAGAAGCGCCACAGTTTGTTCACAACGATGATCGCAGATCATAGGACGATTAACGAGATACGAACACACATTGCCACATTCATTCATTACTGACTCGCACACGAATCCAATCAATGCTTTCGAAGATTTGTGTAAAAAATATAGCAAACTATGAAAGAACTATACAAAATCAAAATTTAACCATACATTTGTCTTTTGAGTAACAAATAAAACTCTCTCTCAATTCTTATAAACAAAACAACTATTGCAGTATTAAAAGTAACGATGATTTAAGTAGAAAGATAAATTATTCCTTTAAAATAAAATCTTCAAAACAAAACGTAACAACATATTGTTCAGCTTGGACCTTAATCGTTGCTAAAAATACTTAGTTATGTTCGATCAATTGTAAAAAATAAAAATTGTAAAAAAAATGTAAAATCTTCAAAAGACTTCCCCCCAAGCAAAGAAAAAAATCCTTTCGTTAAATAATGCAAAAGATTCCAAAGGTGGAACGCAAAAACGCACAACAGGAAACGTCCGAGAGAATTTGCAAAAAGTTCACAATGTCATGTGATCTAGCGAGATACTCGCTGTCGGTACATGTATGCTCGTGTAATCTTAAACGGTGGACCACCCACAAAAACAAGTGTCAGGTTGGATCACGAGGTACAAGGTATACGAGAAGTTTGGAGGAAGAAGGAAGGAGAGATGAGAGGAATCAAACTTGCAAGGATAGGATCGGATAGTGTAAAAAGATAAGGATTGATGATGTAATATAATGGTGTGAAAAACAAGATTTATCCTATTTTTCTTACATGCTAAAGACATTTTCCCAACGCAACGATACTATTGCTGCGGGATACATACTTACCTGCCCCTTTGCCCAACGACCGGCACACAGCCGCCTATGGCTTTACAAATCCACCGACGACTATGATCGTTCTCCGCTCTCCGATCTCTGACCGCAAAACGTACATGACCACCTTTGAAGCAACCACTGAACACATGTGTCGGGAAAATGGTGTAATAATTACAAATGCAAAATAGAAAGCAGTGCACAAACGATTGTAAAGGAAGGTAATTGAAGGTATAATTAATTCATTGTAAGCTCTATCATATGTACTTTTAAAAAAAAAAACAAGCTTACACGGGAAGACGAAATCCGTTTTTTTATAATCACACAATTTTTGCAGTCGCGCACATTTTTAATGGATATAAAAACAATAAAATCATAATGGATACTTCAGAAAAGATAAAAAAAACGTGTTCAAACCACTCTCTCATGAACATCAATTGAAAAAAAATCATTAACCGAGGACAGTTTTTTTTTGTACGAATCTAAATGATATGCGAAAGAGAGTACCAACACGAGGCCAATAACCCCTCTCTCATCAACCATTAAACAGTTTGAGGAAAAAAATGCATTGAAACAATAGACATGAGCGTCGGAACACACAGTTTAATGACGTCAGCGTCAACGCATTTTACGATAAAATGACATTAATAATCTTCATCTACAATTGAACATTATTGTTCGATCATACCTACGCTCCCAATTGTCAAAATTAAGCTTAGTGTAAATTTGATTCTATCATTTCTTTGTAACGCATAACCATATTGGAATAATGAATCATTCCTTCAAATACCTAGCAGGGCCATACCACTTCCGTTGTACTGCTTTCAATTCTAGCAACATCTTACCATATGTACACGCATTTTCCACTGTGTGTTCGCGTGGAAGCCACCTCCGGATTACCTCACTGCAAATCGTACTTAATTCTGATTTGCAGCTACAACACAACATTCAATGCTTGCGATGAGAATCGCTGGGCGAAACGTGATGATGATGGTGGAGAGAATGTATCGACGATTCAGCAGCCGTGGTTCAATAACCTATGTAAAATCCACATTTTTTGCACATTCACATCATCAGCACTGACACGGACAAACATCTACACTAATATCACAATATACCACTGACACTATATAACACTGTGGCCCACTTTTTTCAGCGGCAATGTATTCACTTCAATACAGTTGCTACTGCACCGACACAGACACACTTTTGCCACACAAAACTGCACTTGCAACGCATTTGACAGAGAATATCATTGCTTCTTCTTTCCAGCATCCCGCGACAGTGAGAAAGAAAGAAACGCAAGAAGATTGGCAGTGTTCTTATGAATAGACGGATTGATGATACATGCGCTTCGCGTGGATGAGAAAACGAAAGAGATGGAACTCGAACCAAACGCGCATAAACCCGATTATCTTGACAACCAAAAAGTAATGGCAGGATGGGGGGGACGCGGCGGTGCATACGATCGCGAAATTTGATGATCGACAGCCGGAAACGAAACGCGTGTAAACATATTCGCGAAATTTAAATACTACCACGAAACAGACGAAGAAGTCGTTTTAAAACCGGTTTTCATAAACGAAAAAAAAAATGCAAACGACAAACGACCAAACAAGAAAAGCCGAATGAATACTTGACTTGACATTTTGACAGATTTGACAGAATATGCACGCCCGGAGGGGAGGAGGCGTACTGTACACTACACCACCACTACTACTACGCGCACGGTAGAATTGAGAAGACGTCGGGACGAAGGCTAGTAGACACAGTAGACAAACCAGCAATTTGCAATCCACGCCAACAAATAGAACCCAATACCCCTCCCCGAAGGTATAGCACTACGGGAGAACCGCACTTAGTTTCTAACGACGGACATGGTTCCTTCTTGTTCTTGGTCTAGCTTTTGGCGTAATGCCTTTGCTTGGTAAAAAGATCATTTTAAGTTAGACCACCTTACATGACGCCAAATATTAGACCTTCTCACCAAAAAGCATGCGGAACGAATTCTACGTATTTCTATACGGGATAGTACACCTTACCGATAGCTCTGGCAGGCGTACCATAGTCATTGTGTTCGAACGAATGCAACAAACACTTACAGTTATAACAAAACTTTTAGCATTAGAGACTGTGTTCTCTCAGCCAGCTCTTTTCACGATCAAAAAAATATTGGTGGTTTGAGTAAAAAGGTAACAAAATCTTTTTTGTTATTCCAATTTCTACTTATTTAATGGGACGACACTGAACAAACGGAACCAACGAAATCTTTTCCAATAGGATAGCCCAACACAGATGACACCGTTGGCTCGTACAAGAGCACCCCCGTACATCATGATGTTGCTATCATCAAAGGTTAAACGACGAAAGATAGAGGATTGCGGAAGAATAACATAGTGTTGAAGAGGAATGTTCACAAGATTAAGACAAAGGAGAAACAATAATAGCAAAAACCAATAAAATCAATGAACATAACGAGCAGTAGTAGATAGATATTGCGGTACATAAACAAAGAAGAGAAAGGTATTCTTAAGAAACATACTACTATGATACGGTTTCGGTTTTGTGTACTAAAACGAACAAAGGAAAAAGCAACTTCAAACAAAACAAAACGGAGATGCAAACAATCGAGACATAAATCATGCAGCAATAACTAAACTAACAAGACGGTTGCAAAAAAAAATAGGAAGGGATATGAATTGCAAACTTGTGAGTTTGTACGGAAGAGATCATAGCGATTTATTTAATAGACATTCCTCGGTGGTTTGATTCGATCTTATAATCGATTGCATTTGCACGATTGTCAAACTATGTATCCTTTACCAACCTAGATAAAAAATTGGCATACATTAAAAAAAATACACAATCGACAATCTTTTAATTCAATAATGCATGAAAGGGAAAACGATTGTTCAATGCCAACCAATAGGAAAAAGTACAATGCAAAATTTGCTAGAATGCACTTCGAGAAGCAGATTCATGCAACGATGCACTTCCGCATCTCCTCCCATTTCACACTGCATACATGGGTGTGAAAAAAAACCAACGCCAAAACTGTGAACAAACAACGGTTTTTGAACGACTAAATGCATCTGCACTCGCCAACACCACCACCATATAACCGCGCGAACAACGAATGCAACCAATTCGTATCAGGCTTGACAGGTGCCCTTGTTTTTTTTTGTTCACCATTACCTCCTTTCGTCTAAAGGATAAAATAGTACTTAGTAAGAACCATACACCACACTACACATCCTGCTTGCGAAAGCTAACTGACAATGTGTTTCTTTGTTGTTTGCGTCTTAACAATAAGCCAGTAGTAGTTAAGTAAAAGCATTAGGAAGTACAAGGATAACATATAAAAACGATTTAAAATTGTTTGTGTTTAGATGCATGTGAATTGGGAGGATAAAAGGAAAGATGTGCAGTGTGAATGAAAAAAAAACATAAAGCATCGTGAGCGCATGATAACAAAATAAGTGGTATGACAAAAAAGGGACGAATATAGAGATAGGAAGAAGGAAGGATTATCTTTTACAAAACACAATTATTCTTTTACGAACTAAAATATTGAAAATAACTACAATAAAATAAAAACATTGGCAAAAAAGGTAGCTGGGAAATAGTTATCTACGCATAACGATAATTGCAGTTACAAAATAAATAGTAAGCTACACAACACTACACAATCACCAAATAGTAATTACGTTTATAGTTTTACATAAAAAATATAAATACATTATCAAATGTACACAATACGATATGCGAAGGTTTCACTATCTTTTTATGTGTGGAATTATTCCAAGAGGATTTGAAAAATTAATTTCAATTTGTAAAAATTGTTAAAGACCCTGAATAATATATTCTTTATTTTATTTTTAAGTAGCAGCAAGAGAACAAATACGATTTGCCTTATGCGATGCCCCCTCGGCAGTGGGGATACAAATATGGCAATATTGAACTATCTTTTCCTATACACATAAAAAACTGAGAAAATACATGTTAAGCAATCAGTCTGCGGCAAATATAACACAACTCACACATCCTATGATTTGCGTTACACCTCAATCGAAATGCAAACGATGAGCTCATATTTTATATCGTCCCTTCGACACACGGTTATTATACTTTACAGGTGAAGTGGAAAAAAAGTAAGATCATGACCGCAAACTCACCGCAGTCAGTTATAAAAAAACACATTCCACAACAGCATCACTTGCAAAGTTAAGTTTCCAAGTATGTATAAAAAAAAACACCATTAACAACTGATACATGACGGAGAAGAAGAGGGGTGCAACAAAAATCCATTTAAGCAAACGGATCAAGATGCCTCCCTCTCCCCACATCCCCCTCACACCATCGTTGCTCCTTCCTTCCTGTGTGTGTTAAACCGGCAATCGAAACGTATTGTTGCAAAACACGAAAACGGAAAATTCAAAAAAGGAAACTCGTATATAAACCGTTCTCCGTCTCCTTCTTTTGCTGCTGTTAATGCACACACAGCATCAGAATATGCATCAAAATGACATCGCGGTCAAACGCGTCGTGTAGTCAGTCAAGGGGGCTGCTGTCCAGTGTGGGGTAAAGAAAGGATAGAGCACAATTATTCACCCAAAAACATCCGAATGAGCACACACACACATCCAGGATTATGGGTGTAAAAAGATTTGACCCTCCCATATCGACCTTCAACGCAATAACAATAAATAGTACAGCACGAAAAAAAAACGGCGCGCTACTTTTACATTACTGGGACGCCTTTTCTTCTTCTATTCAGACGTGATGATCAGCTACGATCAAAAACCATACCACTCCTCTGCAATACGCGAATGGAACGAACGCCGCGATGATGGTCATCATCCATGGACGTGTATAGATTTGCAATAAGTACTGCGCTGTAGTAGCAGCCGCTTGGCAAGGTAAAGACACCTAGAGCAAGCTTCTCCTCATCGCGTCCAAAATGCATCGTATCATCGGAAAGACACACAGAGGAAGCTAATCCCCATCTCCACCAACCACCGTGTATAAAATGTCACACTCGCTATAACAAATACACGAATGAAAAACGTAGCGCGGACAAACGAGGACGACCGCGGACAACCTAGCGCCGAGCAATGCATTGCACCACGCAGGAGTGTCGTGTTTCACTTCTTTCGCCCACGCGTCACTCAAATCGGGGAGTCATAAATTCGACGGACAAAGAGTACAACAACCGATGCAATGACGATGGTGTGGCCGGAGGAAAGAAAAAAAAGCAATAACAAAGCACAGACCATGGGGTATATGATGGTTTAGAGCCCCCCTTCTGCTTCTTTTCCCAAAACAAAAACCCATGAGACTGGTCAACAAGCGGCGCCGCCGTCGCAGCAGCCGATCGCGAATAGCGTACCCCCACAGCCGCGCGCCGCTCGATGCAGTAATGCAACGTGCTGTATATTTTACGAGCCTTTACAGGCGCGCGTACGCGAGTGTATGTGAATGCGTCCGTCATGACTTTAACTTAACTTTTGCGAAGGTTATTAACACCGATCATTTATTTCCCTGCTCCGTTCGTCCGAGACGCAATCAACGCTTCACAGCGCAGTGTGTTTGCACGCTCTGTGAAGCTTGTCCTTCTTGTTTCCAACGATACGTTGTCTCTCCATTCTCCCCCCGATCATCCTTCGCATCCCGTGCATAATCCGCGTATGGCATATACTTTGATTCTTTTCTTATATTTGTTTGGCACTTTTTGGTCAAGGTGCCAGTGTTTGAGGCGCAACAACAAAAAAAAACAACATGACATTTCTTATTTATTTTGCATATCCATGTATACATATAAAAAAGCTGCAAATTATGGCAAATTCTTGAATCCTTTATACCATCGATAATTTCAACGAGACCATACGTACCACACCAACTCCATTGCAATAGAGCAGTGAATAGTGTAGAAATGAAAAATCCGTGGGAGGACGTTAAACACGACCATTAGTGGAATAGCAAGCAAACATACAGCCAAACACACAGACCGAATCCCAACAACAAGCTGGCGCTGATGAGGAGGAACCCCCCGACGGAGCCGAACATCGGTGCTCCTTCTTTGTACAGCAAGGCAAGTGATGATGATGCGCATCATTTTGCTATCCTCAACATCAATTTCATCTTGCACCTACAACCCCACCCCCGTATCCAGCTGCGTTCGTGTCGTATCCAACTCATTACACAAAGGTGGATCTTGCAAACGATCATAGTCATAAAAAGTATATCTTCTCTAAAAACACACACACACACAGACACTAAGTGAGTGAGTGAGCATTCACAATCACACGCGTACTTATTTTAAGTCCGTACGCATTCATATTCGACAGTCGTTCTTTGTTGCTTGGTCGAACGGGTACGTCCGGCGAATCTCTCCACATTTACCTACTTTTCAATTCGTTAAACACTAGCCAATTTACTGCTCATTTACATAATGATAAACTCTGACTTACGGAAATTACGGCAAAATAAATTGCGATTTCTAACTGCGGTGACTTATCATAGTGTAATATAGCGTCTCACACGGCCGGCGCATTGCACAAGGGGCATTCATAATATTCTCTTGCTTGCTACTTACTACTTCAAGTTAAGTGAACCGTATGTAACATATCACAACAAATCATACACACATGAAAGGATGTGTATGATGTATTATTTTGTAAGGAGTATATTTTGAGATTATGTTGCGGGTGGTAAAGAACAATCATGTGTTTATGAGGATTTGTCATGGGAAAGCAATATGAGAGAGGATAATTGGATGGTTTGATTAATATTAATTCTAGGAAAATTAAATTGCTCTTTTTTGTCTTAGTTTTGCTTGTGTTGTATTGTGATTATACTTATTGTTTAACAACGAAAAAGATTTAATTTTGCAAGTAATAGTAATAATAATACAAAAACCAAACAAACAAACTATGAGAGATAGAGAAAGAGATAACGACAAATTTACATTGCTTTTTGCTTTTTTGCTTTGGGAAGAAATACGATCCATAAAACCACTATCCAATCCACGAAATACCGCGAGAAATACGCGCGTTTTATAACGATCTATCCGGAAAAATTAGCATAACGCGACAACGACGAGCGCACGCCTACTAGAGCTCGTCGTAATGATAGTACATAAATCGAATCTAATTCTTTTATGGGAAAAGAAGCACTGGAGAAGCGATTCTTCCGCCTCGGCATTAGGAGATGAACGTTACTATCTTAATAAACTTATGTGTACCAACATATGCCATTACATTCTACTTGCATCTTGCAAATATTTTTAATTTTTTTTTTATTTTAATCTCGACATGCATTGCTTTTACTCGACAGGGGGCGCGACGTAAACCAATAAATGCGCGTTCAAAAGAGCGTTCTCGTTTGCTCTCATCTTACTCACATCAGTAAGTATAGAGGCAAGGAAATGAAGCGCAAACATGGGATAGTTGATCGGTTTTATGTATAGTAAGTCTTGTCCAATTATAAAAAACGGAAAAACTCGCTTACCTTGTGCGTCTCGATGTTGTCCACCGACTGAGTCCTGACCGGCAATAAACGATTCATTCTGCTCACGTTCCATTGGCCATTGTGCATACCCTGCTTGTAGGTAAGTGATTTTTCCATATATTTGACGTTTTAGCACGGTAGGTCGTTCACAGACGATAACATCGACACGATCGAAAAAGAAGAACGGATATAAAAAACACAGATCAGTTGGTGTTCTTGTATTAAATCATTTGAAAAGGAGATCATGCTATGTTGGATTGTAGTTATAGTTATATATGAAGTCGCAATAAATTGGTGAAATTAAATAACAACTGCGTTGTTAATACTTTGTTCAACGCACAAAACGTATGAGAAAAATGGGACATTGTTACCCTACCTTGACTAGATACATCGCCACCGTGGCTCGGTCCGGGTTGGTCCAGTTCGTCCATTAGATCCTCATCATCCATAGTCAAGTCCTCAACATTCTCGTCCTGCACGTCTTCGTATTCGCTTTTCGGTTCGATCATGAGCTCGCCCACGGATGAGGTCGACGTTTTGCCGCGTCTTCCCCCATCTCGCAGGTGATGATGGCGCGAGCCGGATTTTACCGACGAAGCACCATCGCCGTCTTGCTCATTGTCCGTAAGATCGTTTCCGTCGTCATGTTCCGTGCCGGTGGCCACACTGCCTGGCCCGCATCGCTCATCGTCGTCCGAGGATTGGGCGGCAGCGGCGGCAGCTGCAGCCGCAGCCGCTTGCTGCTTCTGCAGCTTTAGCGTTTCGGCCTGTTGAACGGTTTCAGTCTTTTTGAGAGCAGCGGCTGCTGCAACGGCGGCAACCGACAGCACGTTCGCGCTGTTGTTACTACCCGCAGCAGCATTAGACGACGAGGACAGAGAGGCGACGACATTGGCGGAAGCACCGGAAGCGCCACCTACTACTGACGTAGCCGCGTTCGCACCCGTTACCGTGTGGATTGAATGTGATGAGGAATTTGAATGCTGGTCATGATTATCTAGCGGTGCGCAGAATAAAAAGAGAGGAAAAAGAATTAATATAATTTAAATTAGTAGCCGAATGATAAAATTCGCATGGGTGCTGAACGATGGAATAATATACGCATGGGTAACTGAAACCAAAGGCACGTGTTGTTAAAATCGCTGAGCACTTCATGAGTACTAGTTATGTGCAAATTTACAAATTTAAAAACGGAACACGCAGAAATCAAAGAACTAAGCATTGCATTCAAACCAACTCATTAGTCTCCTGAATGTAAGTTTTTCCTCGAAAAAGCTTCACCAGTTGACTAGGTTCAATATATATAAATATATACATAATAATTTCAAGAAACAACAAAACGCATTCTGATAACAGTGGCACTGATAAGAAAATTATAAGATAAATTTCTCTACCAGCCATAGCATTATTAGCGATAGGAAAATGATGTGAAATCCAGCACAACACTTTGAAACATACTACTACTAAGGGTTTTCTTCGTGGGTGATCGATCAAGCACAATTCGCAAGATTAGATAGTAATGTCTAATGGTATTGGGTTGCTGCGTATTCTTACCTATTAATAGATTGTTGGTATCAACACTACGTCTGCGAACTTTTTTACGTTTTCGCGCCGTTGGACTAGTGGAACCTTCCCGTGAACCGGATACGTCCGACTCGAGCAATTCCGACTTCAAAGGCCTTTTGTTTTCAATCGTCAGACCTGATGCCTAATGGACAGATGGAAGAAAGCACGAAAAAGAATGCTCGTATTAAGGTTATACCGTTCCTGATAAAACTGCTCGATAAAGGAGTCAGTGCTACTGCTACGCACCTTGCTGGCAGGTACGGGAGGCTGTAGCGTTTTTGCCGCTGGCGTATCGCTTTGCTTTTGTTGCGAATGCACGCCTGCTCCTCCGGTGGCTGCGCCGGCCGTGGACGACGAGCTGTTGCGATTGTCGGACAGCCCCTTAATCTGCAGTGACTCGGCCGCTTTCAACAGTGCGGCCAGCTGGTCCTGGGAGATGTTTACCTCGCCACGGTACATGTAATCCATCATGGCGCGGAGCTCTTGAAATTTTACATCTTTGAGTATGAAGATCGGATGTTTGTCGTATTGTTGGGAGAGTAAGGTCTGCAATTGGAAAAAAAATGGCCGATAAAGAACGATCATGAGACCCGCGATGCAAACTAGCAAAAGCCGTCAGCTTTTTTGACACTTACCGCAAAGTAGGGACTGCAAGCCGACAGTACAACTTTGTGGGCTTTCAGGAATTTTCCTTCAGCCGCCAACGTGCAATCGACCAGAGTACCATTCTCCAGCAGTGTGTCGAACACCGAGATAAGTGTACTCTGGTGATTGTTCCATCGGAGACAGAACTGCTGATCATCGTCCATGGTGTGAGCCTTCTTCCAGCCGTGGACTGTGTTTCAGTTTGTGGTGCTTTGTTTATCTTGTTTATGCGTGTCAGTTCTGAAAATGAAAAGAAACGATAATGTCAGATTTCATTGCTTTTTCTGTTAAAAATAGGCACCATTTAACTTATTTCGAAATTTAAACAAAAAAAATTGAAATTTACAATCAATCAATTACATGTACCCGCTGGCTTCTTTCCTTCTCAAGAGGGTCCGATCATATGTTTAAAAAAAATAAAAAAGCTACAAACCAAATTGCTTTAAACACATCAGAGAAAACTTTGCCAGAACATGTGTTGAAAAAAAACGAAAATTCGTTTGTGACTCTTCTTTCATGTGTTTTTTTTTTTCCTTTTCCGAAAGGGAACGTTCAACAGGAACCATGGAAAGAAGGCAACGCATAAACTTTGGCCCGACCAGCCGAAGAGAGAGAGATAGGTCACTAAAAAAATCGAGGCTAATGATCGCGCCCGATGGTAAGAGGGATCGCGCAAAAAAACACGGCCAACACCAAATTTTAATAAGGAAAGCGACGGCATACCAAGTTGGGCGACATCCTCCTCCCTCTCCTTTACCCCCTTGACCATTAATATATCCGCAAAGGTGGTACACGACTAAGTAGTTAGGTTAAGCAAAGCAGCTGAAGAGACGCTAAATAAAAGGTATATGTGTTTTGTGTCTGTGTGTGTGTGTGTATATTTCACACACAACACACATAATACCAAAGACCGTTGATCTTCGGTTCATACAATTCGCCGCGTAGCGCGTACATGCTATACTACTGAACTCAACGAAATTGAAAAGCACATTTGGGGAAAAGCGATGGCAAAATACTATTAATCCGCTTGTCTCGCAGAAGCCACACGGGATTGTTGGTCTGCATGCTTGTTTGGTGACTATAAACCATTAACATTTTGCAAGCGTCCGACCAACATCGAATACTACTCATACACATACATAGGAGTCTAACGCTTTTCGAAATTATAAACCGCAGTCGCACTCTTCACTACGTTTCTAACCAAAAAGATCTCAAGCCCAAACACATCCCTCACACCACACCCCATCGGCGTGGACGACGCGATTAAAAAAGTGTGTGTGTTTCGATAACTGATGACGTACGGCGATCGAATGAGCAATTCTGTCCCTCTCTTTTACACGCCTCTTTCACTTGATTCTCTCAATCCGTCTAGCCTACTCTTCATCGTTCCAACATTCTTCTCTCGGCGGCATGTGGCAGTGTGTATGCGTGTTTGTGTGCGTGAAATGAAAGCTTAAAAATATTTACTTGTGACCCACATAAAGGTATTTGATCCAAGACAGCACAGCCGATGCCGAGGCGTAAAGGAAAAATCGCCTCAGATATAGAGGAGTCCACACATCAACAAAATCAAAAATACACAATGAAGGAAATTCATTTGCGGAAAATAAAATTTTTCCATTTTTCAAACTATTGAAAAAATGGCTTCCTGGCAAACAGAAAATGGAAAATGGTGACGCACCACACCAACACAAAACTTTTCATATCAATGCACACAAGCGAAATACGATCACGTGGTGGTGTGCTAGTTTACCTGCTCTGCTCTCGTTGATTAAAAGGGGCAAATTTTAGTAAGCTTCTTAAAGCATCTATCTTCTTATAGCAATTTTTTTCACAAATCCAAAACTACATCATCATCATCCTTGATCATCATAGAACACGCTTTCGTCTGAGCACTAAAAAGAGCGCCTGTGTAAGTTAGCATAAGGGCTAAGTGTGCTGTATTATCGTGGGGAGTGTCCCTGACAGTGATGGCACATACACACACGAGCGCACACATGTATGCCTGTGTTATTTCCACATTCTTGTGAAATACTTGAGTAGAGGTTGTGCGTGATAAATTGTAATCGATCACTATGTACCTCACATGCAGCAATGAAGCAAGCAGTTAGTCGATAAGAAGGCTGTGGACCACGAAAAAAGATTAACTCGCAATGGCACCTATATAAACCGTGACATTACGATACGAGGAGCAGTTCGGTTTAGCGTTGCCTTCCATGTTTTTACTTAAATGTCGAGAATAGCGTCGAGTAATGTTATCAACTTTTTCATTCGCCAGTGACCGGCTTCGTAACGTTCAACGCGATCTTTCTTTAGCAGTGAGATGAACAACTAACTGAAGCGCACGGTCATAACCCAACATAAGTGCAACGCCTTCAGGAAAAGGCGTCATGTAAAACTCCTACTTTATTCCATCTTTCAGTGGTGCTACTAAAAAAAAGGCACGTATGATGCGCGCGATCCAATTTCACCACCAAATATATGTGTGCTTTACGATCGTTCATCCAAAGATTCTTGGCCAGAAAAGCAAAAGGGAGAAAGCACATCTGCATCTTTTGTGAGAATGACGACGTTGACGATCAAGACGAAACCCGTCTTTAGTTTTTCACCACATCCCCCAGACAGCATCCATGATAATAGAACGCAATAAAAAATAAATATGCATATTCTCGCGCTTTCTCTACTGCACACAACACGTAGTAACGATATTCTACTCGTCCAATTGAACATCACACCGGTGTAGCAATGTGGCAACCATCATCACTCCGACCACAACCAGAAAGAACGTGAAAGCCACCATCATCATATAATCATTGCCTTCAGTAGCAGCACAGCCGAGACGCGTAAAAGAATCCCCAGCTGAGGGGAAAAACCCTGCCGAGCGTAGAGAAAATGGCGACCCACATCGAAGCGATGAAAAGGGAAAAAGAAGGTAAGCCAGCCACACACGCCCGAGACGACGCAGCAGCAGCCCGCCATCATCATCATCATGAGACTCCGCCGCTTTTTTCCATCGTGAACAGGACGGGCTATACTACACGCACACTACCAAACAAACACACGCACGCCACCGCCTCGCTGGTAGTAGCGAGCAAGTGAAGCGCTTTTCTTCGCTGCTAAAAAGGCCTCTCACAGCAGACAGGGCATAGTTGGCGCGTGTGACGTAGAGCAAGCGAAAAGGGAAATGGTAAAGATAATCTAGAAAAAGAGAGAGCGTGCTGAAGACGACTGCATCCGTAAATTGTGTGAATGGCATCGAGAAAGTGTTTTATTCCTTTTTTGACATTTTTAGCTCCATCTTTTAAGTGAGACTAAGCTTTGCTTGGTTATTATCACAGATTGTTTAAACTTTCGTCAGAAACTCGGCTGCTGCCGTTCGTGTTATTAAATCTGTTCTGGAAACCAACACAACGTAATCATACAAAAATAGTGCTTGAGAGAGTAAAATATACCAATAAAAATAATGCACATAAAAAAACATATAGCAACGCTAGTGTATGTGAGTTTCATATGTCGACCATATGACAAGTTCAACGCCACAACTCGACAAATCACTCATGAAAATAAATGCGTCTTAGTCATAATTCTAGTCTCTACCTCCCCTGTAACTTATAAGCATAAACACACTTCACTAGAGAAGAAGCAGGTAAAATTGAACATCACCCCGGCAACAACACAAGCAAGAGCCGGAAATCTATGCAGGAGGGCTCCACCGACGTCTGTATCGCACAAACATGCACAACTTGAACAGACACACTTTATGTTCTACCCTTGCTACACAGCGACGGTATTAAAACAAAAAAATGTCCGGAAAGCACACAGCACAGGCGGAAAACCGAGCCAACGACATCCTACGGGGGTTTGTTTCCCCTTGCCTGCTGTCTTCCAATAATGTACTTTTCAACAGCGCGCACACACACACACACACTCACTCAAAAGACCCCTCTCATAATTTCGACTCTTTTACTCGCACATTTTTGCTTTCATTCGAGCTTCGCTGTATGCGGCCTGTTAAATGCCTATTTTCCGTGCGTCAGGAAGGGTACAGAACGAGAATAAACGAAAGAGTGACGCTTATTAGTGCCATCTCTTTTGTTCACATGTGGAGTAGTGCCTCTCGAACATGAGCGGACTTGTATCGGAGACCGTAGAAGCGTTCGAAAAAGTACGTAGGCAGCCATGAGGACACCACAGCCACACCAACAAGGCTAGCGAAGGGGAGAACATAACACACACACACACACACACACGCACACACATTCTCTGCTCATTCTCCTCGAAAGAGGTGACGACGACGACGATCAACCTCGTCCATTGCCAACCGCCACCAACACCACCAACTACCCAGCCGTCGTCAGCCACTCGAACCCTACTTCAATCTGCCTTATACTTCGAGAGTCTAACCCTCAGGCGCGCGCGTTTTATGCCATACAACACACGTATACGGTGTACCCACACATACAAAAACGGTTAGCACCAGGCAACAGCGCACGGTTACTTGGTGCTACCCGTGACGGAGACCAACACAGACGGCTAACAAACGAAACTCGCAGTTTAGTGTACGGGGTATCATATTGCTTTTGCTCGCCACAGTCAACTACCATATTTATTCCGACACAGGTTTATCACCAATGTGGCACAAACACACGCTACTATTCTTCAAGTAATCGCTCATTTCAAATATCCTCTAAACTGTGGCTTATTCACAGCCAAAATAGTTTATGATTTACCATAGGATGCAAAGGTAACGACGATAATGCGCCCCAATACACCAACGGATCACATATTTTTTATCGCATCAATTGTTAAGCGTCATAGAAAAAGAGCCACACAAACACACTAGTTTTCTTCCTTTCGATCATATCTCACACGACCCAAGGCTCGCACTCGCACACTCGCTCGCGATGGCCGACGACAGGGAGGGGAACACAATGTCGCTTTTGTTCTAGATCGTTCGCCATTAGCACGCATCATTCGAAACACAAACGATCTATATTAACTCATTGTCACAAACATCGAGCCAGCCTGTTTTAATGTTTTAAGTTCGTCGCACCGAATCACTACCGTACCTCAACTCCGGAAGTGAAACATTGCGAACCAAAAAAAAATCATTTTGAACTCGCCGGAGGTCACATGTACGGTTCTGTACGGTTATGAGTGCGTAAGCTTAAATCGAATTATCCTTAACAGTCGCACAGTAAACGCAACAACAGTAGCAGGGTCTGATAAAAAAATCACGCATTTACGTTTACATATCACCGTGCGCACACACAGCATCTTAGAGGGATGCCCTTATTCCTATAGCCCATAGAGCTAAGAACTCCCCACGCACAAACGCACATACAAACCTATGTGTATCACTCATCTTAACACTAATAAAAACCACAAGCGTTGACGAAAATATTCCAGAAGAAACAAAAAAAACCTTTACCTCACACGTCAAATATCGCAAACGATCGCTTGGTCGGCTGCGTGCGCTTCCATCAAATGGGTTTACTCCAATATCTATCTTTTGGCACTCTCGCTCTCGCTAGCAACATACATTAACACACATGTACACTCACGAACACACACGCGCACAACACCGTCGCTCTATCACTCGGTACGGTTGTGCGCTTTTGCTTCGCTTTTCTTCCTATTGCCTGCTAGTAGATGAAGCGCCGCACTTCACACGCCGCTTTCGAGGCCGCAACCACCACGAACCAAGCGACACACGATTTCACATGGACGCGCCGAGATGGCAACTGAAAGCCTGCCGCTCGGAAACTCGCCACAAAGGCCCAACTTCATACGAGAGTAACGCTTCCGAGAGAGTGCGAGAGAGATTATAAGCCCGCACACACACACTTCAACCACCGTGTGGCTTTCCGCCAAGCGGGTGCAACAGAGAGGCGAAACACAATATGAGCGAGAAGCAAACGCGATATGCTGAGAGAGAGAGCACAAAATGAAACACAGAAAAAAAATGCCGGAGGCATTTACTCACACATCCTCACAACCCAGCCGCCTACTTGATGATGCTTTGGCTCTACCAACGCGTTCGTTTCTCCCCACTTCCTGGGCAGCAAATGCACACCCTTAACCCAGCGTAAAAAACGACAATGCGACCTCGACCGCTTCACAAAATACGGCACGCAAAGGAACATTGGCGAAGGCGGTCCACGGCAATGATGGCGATGATGGTGAAGACGGTCGTCATCAGGCGGGTGTGAGAAACGAAGGAAAATCTCACAAATGCGATCACACACGAATATTCGACGGACTAGGTAGTAGGCTGCAAAGCGCGCATATCGCATGGAACGCACACACACACTACTACTACCCCTAGCAGTAAGCCTCCTACACTAATAATGTGATTTCGCTAAACAGTGTGGTGTGGCCACAGTACGGCACGCGTTACACCGCCACCTTATAGAACACCGCCGGAAAAGAGGGAAAGCGCGTATGCGAATGCTTTACATACATACACACCAACGTCTCATACACACGCACACCTTGCAAGATCCAGACGCGAGTAATAAGAGTTTCTAATGCCCTAACCAAACGGAACACCCTTTACCCTTATGTGCGAGTGTGAGGAATTACAAAAAAAACAACAAGAATGATCGCAAATGCCGCGCATACATTGACTCACGTACTACTCAAAAAGCGCCACTGCTGCCTACCTCCTCTAGGGTACAAAGGGTTGAGGGGTCATTTCAACGCAACTACGCCATTTTGACGACGTTCGGGCACGCCACTCGTGGGCATGGTGTGTAGTAAATCGCTCGAGGCGATCCTTCGAAAAGTACATTTTCCACTTGCTCTTTTTGTATTATACTATTGTACGTTGGGAATTTGTACAAAATATTACACATAGCACTGTCGATGGTTAATGTTATTTAATAAATATGAATAAACCACGAAACTCCATTGAAGTGGAAAATTCAAAGCTTAATTTCACAAGTCCAAAAAAAACACACAATCGACAAGTGATCATGCAGATAACGCCATTGAAATGTGTGTCAAACAGGACAGTGAACCTAGCATTTCGTAGCTGTGTGCATATAGCGCTTTAGTACACAGGAACAAAATTAGTAGAACCACAAGGCCTCCTCCGATCAACCAACCAACACAACTCTGCTCTCATGACGATGATGCTGACGATGGATGTCCAACCGAAAGTACACACCCATACAGTGAACCGCACTTAAGCTTATAAAGTAAACCCAAAAAAATGACGAAACCTAAAATCGCATGGTAGGCGACGAAACCAATACTCAACCATCCCATCGGCACACCGCTGCCGACCCCATGCGGCTTTTTCTATCCCCGCAGGAAACGAGCAAGCAACAACCAAACGATCCCCTCCGATGACGGATGACAGAAAACATCCCTTCTTTGCATTAGTGTCCTCACACAACACACACGCACACATAGTAAGCATGAATTCCAGTCTCGATCTATCCTGCTTTAGTTTTTGTTGAAATTATTTTCTTAAAAGTAGTTCTTGGAAGCCGGTAGAGTTAATGTTGGTAGTGCTAATAATTATCACGAATAGTAGCAATAATGTTGTTTGTTTTAAAGTAAAAATTGTATCACAAATACTCAATAGCTCGTGCGTGCAACGCAATACCTTCATTTCCCTCCGCAAATCCTTGAGCTAAAATTGCGTACTATACTTCCCGTTGTTTGCTAGAAAAACCAAGGATGCTGCTAGTGTTAACAACCTCAGGAGCGCCATTTCAAAATGTGTTATTTTGGAAATTTGATCGATTGACGATCTTCACGGCCGTTGGTGGCTTCGAAAATTGTTCCGGAAAAAACGCGGACGAACTCTGTGAACGACGAATCACCGCCATCTTTGTCCGTTGTTTCGCTATCCTTTTCACACACCGTACAGGATTCGATCGGACTCGTGTAGAGAGCATCATCGAGTATCAGGCTTGCTTGAAAAGTAGCAAAAGAAGAAACGGCAACTCAATGTGTGGTTTGCTAGTGGCACAAAACTGCAAAGGTAGGGATTTACTCTCACCACTACCATCGCCACCGTAGCATCATACCTGGCTGTTCGGAAACCAAAGCGCCCCGCAGCCACTACCTCGTACCGTGTACACCTATTCTCTTTCATCTCCATCTTCTGTCTCTTTTTCACGCATTGCTGCCACTTTTCGTGTGGCAAACTACAGGGGAATGATTCATCCTTCTTCGACCGATCCTTTGTGTACGCTTCTCGTTTCCAAAGCATCATACTCTGCTTTTTCCCCCATTTGCTAACCCGGGGACGATGTGTGCGCTCGCGCGTTCATGGATGTGTGTGTGTGTGTTTCTGTTCGATGCATACATATATTCTATAGAATATGGATCGCGCGTTGTTATAACTACTACTACTGTTTGTACTAGCCCACGCTTGCTACGCTCCTTCTATAATAAGCTTTCGGGGTCTCTTTTCATTGGAAAGTATGCGAATTGCGTGTGTTTATGCACAACTGTAGCTTTCTTTGTTATTGTTGAATCCTTTCAAAGACCATTATTTGCAAACCACAATTGAACAATAAGACTTGAATAATTTTTTCACCGTCAAACATCATATCAATGCATCATCAGAACCGATTTTTCCAACCATATTTCCTGATCGAATTCAGTCTACTCGAAGCAAAGCCAACCAGGCCAGCAAAGCAATGTGATCAAACCAATAATGTTTTGAATTTTCAATTAACTGTAAACTGTTAAAACCGGGATGATGTTTTATGGGTTGGACAACTTCTGGGGACTAAACACCGATTTCTTCAACCCCGATATGAGAAAATTAAAACACTATCCGGACAAAAAAAAACTGTTAACCAAAATTTCTACCTGCGAGCGCGCACCCGTCAGTAGGCACACTCAGTTGTCGGACGGTTCTTTTTATCGCCTTTGCCGCTTCGAAAAGCATAATTTTGAGAAAGGAAATGTGAAACTTGATACCGAGACCCATGGACGGTGTGGATGCCCAACATCAAGAGAGTGGTGGCGACGCTCAGCAAAATAATAAAACAAAACGGAAAACTATCTCTGAGCGAGACAGAGTGCGACGGAAACGAACCCCTAAAAATCGTCCTGTTCTTTCTGCCTGCCAATGGTCCGAAAACCCAAACTGATCCCCGCGCAGACCCGTGTTGCGATTGTAAAGAAGCGACGAAGGAAAACCCAACATGTAAAAAACAAAAATATATAACGACAGGAAACTATTCAAGTGGCTCCTCTTTCCTGCATATTCGTAGATGTGTGCGTGAGCGTCGATCGTCGAGCGAAAGGAAATTTCCATCAGAAAACCTTTTGTGAGGAATCAGCGAAAGAGAGCTAAATGAGGTGCAGATAGAGACAGAGAAAAGCATAGCATAACAGGAGCAAAAGAAAACGACAAAAAAGCGGGTTTTTCATGGAATCGAATTCAGTAGTGGCATGACGATTTGGCAAAGATTTTACGGGAAGAAGCTTGTATGTTAAAAATGGAAAATGATCGCACTGGGGGATAGTGTATGTGTGTATGTGTGTGCGCGAGCGCAATATAATAAGAAAGCCAACCAAGGGTGGCAAATACAGTAAAAATGTGACAAATCTGTGAACGCAATTGAAAATGTAAAAGTTTCACTACTTTTAATCCAGTCTTTTGGGTTCATTTTACCCACCGATTATCGTCGAATTGATACTTAAAAAAAAACAACATGAGTTGAAGAAAACCAAATTTAATTATTGTTGAGATCAACGTAAAAAAAACATGGAAAGTTTTCAGCTATAGCACAAAATCTTTCAATTTCTCTCAAGCTATAAACAAAATAAAACATTGCAAAAAAGTCGAATAAATAAAGGAAACGTATTGGAAAGACTTCATAAAACATGTCGAAAAGTAAAAGAACCCCAACTGCCGAAGTAGCCCCTCGGTGTCAACATCCATCCCGCGTGGATCAACAACAAAGCCGGATCCCACAAACCCGAAGTAGTATTCGAATGAAAAAAGCGATAATAATAAAGAAACGAGATGAGAAAAAAATTAAACACATACTCCAGCAGCACCTACTACAGCGACCCACACCACCCGCGGCACGATCGCAGAAGTAAACCATTTTGGGGAAAAGGGCAAAACACACCCAGCTGGCGGGTGAGAAAGAGAAAGGAGAGCGGGAGGCGTAGGGAGCCCAGGCCAAATGGAGTATTTCAGGAAGAAAGGAGAGTGTGTTGTATTCGAAATAAATCCCGAATGCCCGAAAAAAAAAGATGCATTGCCGCTTAAGGAAAAGAGAGCGAAGCGAAGAAAATCAACCACAGAAGGAAAAAGGAAAGATCGAGGAGAAACTCGACGACAATAAGAAAAAAAAACAACTGCTTAAGCTCACTGCTGTTAGGTTTGTTCCTCCAAAACAAGAAAAAAAAAAATAAACCCGATACGAAAACTCAACCCACACACGAAACGACACAACACACCACGACGAGACGGTGGGTGTGGGTTGGTCGATCATCTTGGCACGCCGGGTGGTTGTTGAGACGGCCGTTTCTCGGGAACGGTGGCGACAGAGGACGAGGGAGAGTTGGAAAGTAGTTACGGAAGGGGATGGGCTGGGTGGTGCGCCGGAGAACACGCGGAAAGGCCCAAAAAGCAGGGACGAAGATATAATATTGCAAGAGATTTGGGATTTTTTATGCTGCTGCTGCCCGCTGCTACTATATGTGTGGGTTGACGATCTTTTCTTTGCGAAGAGAAAGAGGCAGGAAAAGAGGGAGAGAAAGAGAGATCGATCGTACCGCTACTAAAAGCGAAGAGGGTGGGTGCCACCGCGAAGAACAAGCAAGGTGCGCGCGGTTGGTCTTTTTTTCCTACCCCAATCCTACCAACCACTTCTTTTCCTTGGATGAAAAATTATAAAGTCTTTCTTTTTCCACGTTCCATTCGGTGGTACTACATGCACTACCACTATCACACACACACACATACACTAGCGCCCTGAAAGCTCCAAACGAATCCACAGCATGAAGAGAAGATGCTTCTTGTTATTTTTCTTCACTCCGCTTCACGCACTCAACACGAGCTCTTTTTGACCACAATCATTTCATTTTTGCTCCACACCACCGGCTGTGGCGTAAGAAGTATGGAGAAGGAGATATTTTGCCACCGGTTAGTGAACCAGCAGGACTGATGAAGATTGGCAGGTGTTTTTTTTTATATGGGACAAACAGAAGAATGTTAAATTTCATAAAAAATAAGACAAAACTTCAGACAAGACGCATGTGGAGTTCCCGAGAGGACAACGGTTCGACATGGATAAACTGTTTTCCTCTTGAGTCTGTTAATCTGCATCAATAGTAAGTAAACATCGGTATCGATCAACAAAAGAGATTCAAATTGTTTTGTAAAACAAAAAATCAACTAAAAGACACTTCCCCTTCGTTACTGATGAATGATCTTTCGCTTCGAATGAGAACCATCTTTTACCCAAATACGCACCCCAGACGTACGATTTGGTATTGATCATATTGTTAACTGACATTCAAATTTTGTTTGCAATTAAAAAAAAGATCACAAAAATTGTGTCGAGTCAATACTCGGTTCCGCGAGCGACAGGATCGCTGCTACGAACACTGTTGCTGATGATGTCCATCATATGCTGCTGCGCATAAAATGGCTGCGTTTTCATGTCAATACCCAACGACGTCCTCCACATTCCTTCCGTCCCCACCACAGCAACACATCTCCTTTTTTCCGAGCCACCACCACCACTATTATCACAAAACCACCCCTTGGTTTAGTGTTTCCCTGGAGAGAACGAACGACTCGTGAATCGAAGAAGAGAAGGATGAAAGGAAGAGAAAAACCACCATCATCATCATCATCATCATCATCACCAACATCATCCGGCATCCGTGTATCGTTCGCTGCTACATGCGCATGAGCATACGACGGGCGGTTGTTGTGTATTCGCATTTGGCGACTGTTGTTTGTGCTACTGATGTGTGCGTGTGTAAGATCCTCTCTCCCTTTGCGTACGTGACCGAAGGGTACACAACAGCAGGGTTCGACAGGGGTTGTGGTGGCCCAAAAAACAGGGAGAAAAGCTCCTTCGCCACCAGGAGCGAAAGGTTGAACAAAAAAAAGCAACTCAACGTCGACCGAAATTTCCCTCCTTGCGAGCGAAAATTTTCTGATTATTTTGCTCTTTCAAAACGATTAATCCATTCGTGCATGAACTCTGCTTCACGATAATGTTCTGTAGTCTTTTTGTTTTATTTTAAATTTTTTATTTTTGTACTGTATGTAACATATGATCATATGTGCGCGTCTTACACAGGACAGGTAAGGTAGCATTTGTAGCTTCTTAAAAAAAAATCAATTGTTTTATAAAAGCTACAACGGCGCAAAAATATCCAAATTCCAATAACGATATCATGAAACGCGGTGAAAATTCGATAGCAAAAAAGTAATATCACATCTGCGATCTGCAGCAGGCTATGGTACAAGCACTAGAGAGGGGAAAAAAGGAAATCCTGTTGTGCACAGCCTTCTGCGTCATCGACCAGAACAACGGTGTACGGATGTGCGCGCATTTACACACGCACACTACTACGAAATGAAACTCCCCCCTCCTTCTAATGTATACGATGCAATCGACGAACACAGGATCCTGTGTCGATCTCCCCCTGAATATGTTCCACTTCTGCGCGACGACGCTACCGCGCACTAGAGGAGCATCATGCACAAACACATGCTCACAAATACACCGCTAAATACGGGAGAAGGAGCGTGTTGTGTGTTACACGGGAGAAGAAGCGTGTCGTGTGTTACACAGAGAAACGGCTCGCATGGGTGTGTGTGTGTGTGTGTGTAAATGCATCACGGAAAGATCCAGGATCCTTGCCATGACGATGATGATGATGATGATGACGATGTTCGCATCGAAACGCACACACACACAAATGCACACAAGCGTCCCACAGTGCCGCGTTCTCCTGCAGCAGCATAGTGTTGCTTTTGCAAGGATGTTTCACTTCGTCGTCCCGTGCGGCCGAGGGGATTACACTCTGCAGCAGGGAATAGGCACGTGCAAATGATGCATATGGTTGGGTTGGGCCTACTGCGTTGCTTCCCCGCTTGCCCTCTCCTGCTGCCCCGTGCGTAATCGTACACGCTGGTCTAACCGACCGCCACCAGAGATAGGTACAGTACTGGCGACACGGAAGCAAGCCGCCATCGTTCGTCTATTCTCCCCTTTCTATTTGATTCTCCACCGAACAAGGGGGATAGAATACAAAAGAAAAAAAAAACACAACGGCCACGCACAAACAAAAGCGGCGAGAAACAAAAAACAAAAAAAACCCTTCTCTGGAAAATGCTGGCAATGTCAAGCAAGCGGCGGGTTTCTCCACCACCAGGACACACGCCAGGTGATGGTGGATTGCGCCATCTGACGGCTTCCCGTATGAGCACGACATCAACCGGAACCCTTGAGCAGAGCATCCGATCCCATCCTGTACCCACGACGTACGGTAACAGTAGTTAACGCTTTTCCTCTGTACGGGTATATGCGAGACAAAGAAAATGCCACACACGGTGAATCTTTCAAAATTTTTTATTTTGTTAATTTTACTTATGCTTCAGATGCATTTTGTTGGGGAATTATTTTGAACATAGTTTAGAATCACTTTCAAATGGGTTTTAGTCCCAAAACGAGCTTAAAGCAAAACGCTAAAAAATGTCAAAGGATTAACATCAAACATATTGGCACTTCAGTTCATGGTATGTGATGAACAAAAAAATTTCATATAGTTACATAGATATAATTTTTCCAAGAAAGTACTTCAGGCGAAAAAAGAAGATGGCGTATCGAATTGCATACCATTCTCTCTCTCTCGACGGCATCATATCCGCACCCATACTTCCACCCCCATATCCGTTACGTGTTTCGTTCACATCACATCATCGTTGGCCATAGGAAGAAAGATCACACAGGAACAACGAAATGATCGCTACAAGTAGTATGCAGACGGGTAAGCATCGCACCACCGACAGGATGTGGGCATTTCATGCTACGGAGTGTATCCGTTTTCCCGTGTTGTTTCCTTCTTTCCTTTCATCGGGCACAACGGTGAAGCAGCATAAGGGTCAGAGAAGAAAATGCACACAGCAAAACAAAAGCTTCATTTTGTTTTGGGTGTGCTTCGTCGCGCTTTGAGCCGCTTGGAAATGGTTCCATAAATCTTTATTGTTTGAAAACGTTTCGAAATGCCAAGATTCTTCGGGAAGATCCTTTGCTGACATCATTACATCGATGGATTCCTAGCAAAAAAAAAAAAAAAGCGCGCTGGGAAAGTATACAAATTTATGTTTTAACAAATAAAACTAAATAGACGACCAAAAACTGTATCCAACCGAGCAATAATCCCGGGACTTCATTTACAATAGCGCCCGATGATCAAAACACATCACATTTACAGTAGCGCCCGACGAGCATACATCCAAAAACCCTCGGTGGTGATCCAACGGAAAATTAGCTTTCGAACAAGCTTCACACATCATCGAACCGAGCAGGGAGAACACGGACGCTAGGTAGAAGAAAATCGCTCACTAACCTTCTCCGCATATGTGCCTGTCCCTCTGAAAAATGCCCAGCACAGGGACACGCGGGCCGCCGCCACTGCCACCACGTCCGAGGGGTACATTGATCACAAATCACTACCACCAAAAGCAACAGCAAAATCAAGCCCATTTCTCGGCCGAAAATTTTCCTATCCAAGCGATAACGGTGGTGGGTAAGAAGCGTGCGTATTGAACATACGCACCCCAACACACCAGGCCAGAAAGCCCTGATTCCGATTCCGAGAACCGACCCCGAAACCAATGTACCCCCGCCGTATTGCTTTCAGGCAGGCAGGCAGGCAGGCAATACACACCAGCAGCAGCCAGCCTGCCTTGTCGAAAAAGGATCACAACCAGATCCATTATGATGACGATTAGAGTGAGAGCGTGAGCGAGAGAAAGATAGAAAGCAGAAAGGGGACCGTGCAACTGCGAGGACATGGTGATAAAAGTGTGTGCGTGTGTGTACGGTTTTCTCCACAGATCACCACCGTGCAAAGCAGGATCAAACGAGGAGGAGGTGGGAGAGGAAGCAGGAGCAAGGATACACAGCCACCCCTAGACACCGTACAACAGTTAAGTGACTCAATGGAACTGCGTTTCCATGTTTTTTTTCGATCGCTTTGCGTCCTTCTATTCCTTCTTTTTCATTTTT
This sequence comes from Anopheles farauti No. 4, assembly GCA_000956215.1. Lineage (NCBI taxonomy): Eukaryota > Metazoa > Arthropoda > Insecta > Diptera > Culicidae > Anopheles > Anopheles farauti No. 4. The sequence continues at coordinate 5,687 of JXWZ01003278.1, read as the reverse complement.
CCCATTCCATTTCCTTTGGCCACAACGCACTCCAAACAACAGCCACCGCCGCCGCCACCACCGAATATGCATTCGATCCCATTCTCGCTCCCACAGAATGCGACCCTTCGAACGATCCAATCGTTTCGCCCTGCGGCGTGTGGTGCCGTGTCCTTTTTCCGACCCTTCTTCTTCTGACCACCCTCCACTGTGTATTACATTTCCAAATCTCTGCGCACCGTGCTAAACACCGAAATAAGGGTGTGTACCGCATGCTGCACAAGCTCCACACACAAGCTTCTGGGACGCTGGGACGCTTCAGAAACCTTTGAAACCAGACCGGGCGCGAACCCTCATCCTCCCCGCGCCTCATTGCATCGTACAAATACACACTACCCGTCGCGCCCTGAGCGGAAACGATCCCTCCACGATGGCAAACCATCCCCGCCGGGTTCGGTATGGTGGTTGCACCTTCGGCCCTATGGGACGACCGACGGACACGTCGTTTTCGTTTTGTGCAGCGTGAACCAGAACGAAAAGGCAAAATGCAGAAAAAGCTGGAAAACGCACAAACACACACACCAACAACATCAACATACTGCTGCACCTCCGCATGTGTTGGGTCACGAAATTGAACAGATGTTTGTTTTTCCGTATACAGCAGCAGCAACGGCTTCCAGGAGAGTGTATCCCTTGATTTTTCCTCCGTGACGAGAGATAGGGGGAACAAACACACACATGCGATCGCACAACAGCAAAGCGTCCCGTGCGATGGCAGGGAACAAAACCAGCTGGCTGCCTTCTCCGGTGGGGTAGGGTGGGTCGCGGTATTATAGCAGCTAGGCCTTTGATTCGGCTTTAAGCAAATCCTTTTCCCGTCTTTTTTTATTGTTGCTGTTCTCGCCACCATCATACCCATCGCCGTACTGGGCGGCCTTAAAGTGCGCCCCTTCATCCCCGCGTTTCGACAGATGTACAATCCTCCCTCCCTTCCGAAATGATCATCCAAATTTGATTAAAAAAAAAATCAAATAAAAACCAGTCCGGAGTCGGTGAAAAAAACCAGCCACATTTTAGGCCCTACTTTTGCTTAAAGCGTACAAAATGGCTTAACCCGTGGTGTAGAAAGACAAGTATGTAGCTTAATGAGTCGAATTTAAAAGCGCCTTCCAACGATGGCACTAACCATTGAAACAATTAACTAAACAGCTACACTACTGCACCGAGAAAAGCTTTCTGCATTGTTCATAATAATTTCAAAGCATTTCGATTAAGCTAAGCGGTTGTTTGAGTGTCCGAAACGTTGTCGGAGCACTGAAGTAAAGTATTGTATTCATCGAAGATTAATCTATGTTGTACATTTATTATGTTTTCTTTTTAATAGTTTATGATTTCATGCGGATTCGTGTATTAAAATAATCCTATAGATAATGAGAATAGAGTTTGATTATTTCGTAAGTTTCAATTTTACGAAGCAAACTTGTTAAACGATTTAAATCTGAAAAAAGGATTTAAAAGCCACGACCTTCACAAAACTTAAACGCTTCTGTATTGCTGGGCCCGAAGGAATATACTAGATCACTTCGGTCCGTGGATGTCGGATAGAACATAACAATAGTATCAACAACGACAACATCCAAACTAAACACACAAAACCAATACAACCCTCGCGGCTAGGGACAAAGAAACAACGATTATAAAAGGAAAATAATAAGCTACTTTAAGCCACATTTACACACGGACGATAAAAAAACGGCCATCTGTCACCGGAAGACGATCGACGATGGTGGATCGCTAACGAGGACACTCTTCGCTTGCAGCGCGCATGTCAGTACAGTTTATGGGAAAAGCACACAAGATCGCCCAAGTGTGCAAGCTAGGCTGTGATGCCAAACACGGGGTTGATTATGACGAGTGATGATGACGTGGAGGACCGGGCGCGTTTGTTGTTTTCCACTAAAAATTGTAATTCATCGCGATCGGCGCTCGAGTTGCGGTGGTGGCGCTGCGCAGAAGGTGCGCGCGCGTGCATGACACAAACAGCGGCACAATAAAATCGCCTCCCGCTGACGAATGCAAACCACCGTCGTAGCCGTCATCGCACAAAAGCACAGCCAGAGCAGGTTTCGATGGGTGGTGGTTTTTCCTGCCAAGTTTCCAAAGGCCGCCTTCTTCGTAGACCGCGGTCCAAAGCCAAACTCACGCCATCACGCGCCTTCCCTTTTCTGTTTCCTTCCCAGTGCAGTGTGTGTGTGTGTATTTTTTTTTTTGCAATGCAATTCGATCGTTCCACCACTCCCCCTCCCCCTTACAACGTGAGGAGGTTGGAAACAAGTCATAAAAATTTGCTATGCATTGTGGTGCGCCCGGGAGCTGATGGAGCGAAGGGATCGGGTAAAGGTAGAGTAGGAAAATCAATCACAAATTCCACCCCGCATGGAGCATGGAGACGGGAAACCGAAGATCGAAAGAAAAAAAAACTTCATCTCAGCTAGCTGTCTCACACTCCTCAAATCAGGTAGCTTTGGAACACGGGTTTTTCGATCGCTTTCTCACTCTCACCCCGTCATTCACGTGCTCTCTTTCTCTCTCTCCGACTTTAATATGTGGTCTTGTGCCCTCGACACCGTGCCACTAACTATTACCGATTAACCAAACAACATAACACGCTAATGCTGGGCGAAGGTCATTCTACCTTCCACCACGCTCGGCTCCTTCACCGCGGCCTGGTCAAGCACCCTCTCCCAATTCAAATGGCTTATTTTAGCCTTAGCCGTGATCCAAAACGCTCCACACCACGCGGTAGACTCTACCTACCACCAACACCACCGCACCATCGATAAAATCAAGTATGAGCTACCCCGGACTCAGCTGCAAGTTTATTAGTACCATCAACATAGCGACCACCTTCTTCCTTGCCCACCCTACCAATATTCTCAACCGGTGGCTCAATTTTTAACACGATTGGACGGTCTATACGGCGATTGCACCAATAGTTGCAAAAAAATATATAGCCGAGACAACGATCTATCTCATTCCGCAGGTAATGAACGTAGTATGCATTCGTATAAGCTGATGGGGGGTTGTGTGGGGGAGTGTGGGGTGGTTATTCTATGAAGGCGAAAGATCGCCATGCACGCGTGCGTGCGCACAAACACCACCTAAACGAATTTTTGCTGCCACTAATGCAAAATATGCCCGATGGCTCCTCCGCTGACGTCGGTTATTAGAGTAATGTTGCTCTAACCGGGGTACACCTCCGGGTGTGGAACAGGCTAACCTTCGCGGACTACAGGCTTTGGGTTTGTATTTTACAACTAAAAACCGTGGCTTTCTTCGCAAACAGTATAGGAAGATCAATCTGAATGCTAGGATCACTTTTGGCAGGGGTTTCCAAAATTTTCCAAGGTTTAATGGTTCAATGGATTATTGTTTCGGCTTGAATTACGATTTGCATTGCATTAGATAAGTGAAGTTAACATTCTCTTTAAGCGAAAACTGATTGAGATAAATTGCATTCAAGCGTTAACTTCAAGTATGGTAACAAGCGTTTATATTGAACGCAATTTCAATGAAAAATGATAATCTATTCTTTAGTGCGTTTTCTTTCCTATTCAAACACAAATCTGCTAAATTTGAACTTACCAACGGTAGATCAAAATTATTTTGCACGTCAAAGTTCTATAAAAACATAACTATCTAATACCATTATTTTAAGAACAAAGCCATTCCCATATGCCATTACCATACACTGGATTCGAACGGAAACGTTTCTACTTAGAAGCATGTGTCGATACACTCCCATGGATCGCGTCTAAGGTGGAAAAACAGGTTAGAAGACGCTACACGTCAGTGTGGAAGGCGAAGGTGGCACTGGCTTGGTTACAGGCTTCGCCGCCGCGTGTGGTGCACTTGTGTTGGTATCGAGCGGCGCAAGAGGAAGGGAGTGTGGAGAAGGTGTAGGTACATGTAAAATAATCATAAATATAACATGCAAACAACAACTATACGTTTCAAGGTCAACTTCCTTGAGCGCACACTACACAGCTATGCGCGCGCGATGCCGTGGATAAACGGGCAGAAAAGGGGGAGGTGAAGAAGCGCGGTAGTAGTTGCCGTAGTTGCGAGAAGGAAAGAGCATGTGCAAACAGTGAGACGAAGCTATGGGACAAGGAAGGCACGGCGCACCACATCGCTCCTACCGCATTAGTTGCGTCCGTACCCACTACTTGGCAAATGCCATCGTCGTCGCCTACTAAGCTTTTGCACATCCAGATGAATGCGGTGCAGTAGCATAGCGCGAGCAGACACGACGAATGACCGACAAAGACGACAAACGTGTGAGCGAGCGCAACAGCACACCGTATGGTGTGGTTTGTATGATTAGTTAGCTCTCACATTTAAGATTAGCGTCGGAGCACGGACTGTTGAGTGTACAAGAAAAAAAAAAGCAATCACGACAGGGACATGGATGCATTGGTGATGGATACCGGGAAAAGAAACGATTAATGTTTCTCAAGCTAGGCGCGAAGCAGCAATAAAAAAAAACACAAAAGTGCACATTCGCAAAAATGAACGCGACGCAGCAAACAGAACCCATCCGCGAAACGTCATCTGCCACACTCATACACAAATGGTTACTGCGATGCAACGGGCATTAGACGTGATGAGAGGAAATGATGATGATGATGATGATGATGATGTTTGCATGGGCTAATAATGTTGTATTGCACGGGCGTATAGCGTTCAAGTCCACCGACCGACAAACAGTATCGCAGTAGCCGGTGGGATGAAAGGGGGGAAAATATCAACCAGCCAACTCACAGGTAATGCCGAGCGCGAGCGCACAGTGCAGTGGTGGTTATTTTGCAACAGGAAAAACCCTGAAAATATGACGATGAACTGTGTTAAAAATCTACCAACCCAGCAAACACATACATCTCACCTCATCCAACCCTCCCCTTGTCCCAGTGCCCACTCGCAGGGGAAACATTATTATTCGCCGATTCGACGCTTCGGTCGAAGCGTGCTATGAAAACAAAAACACTGCTCATAGACACATCTCCTTCCTCTCGTCGCACTCAGTGCTCATCACACACACGCACCACGCTGTGATGATAATACGCACACACTACCTACAGTCAAAATCTTTGCAACACGTTGTGTCCGCCCGCCCTTATGTTCTCGGCACTGGTCCGCCGTTCCATCACCCACCCTGAGAGTGACCCCCCCCCCACGACCCTCTGCAATGCCTCGTATGCTCGGCACGAACATAAAACCTTCATCAACAGCGCGTCGTTAGTGTGTGACATTGAAAAGGCGGCGATGCCGCCATGATTTTCGAAGGTTGCTATGCGCTAAAAATTAATTATACACACTGCCTCATGCGAGGAGCCATTAGAAAAGGAGCTCTTTGGCAATAAGTAACTTTTTAACAACTCTCAGCGGGAGGCCAGCACAGAGGGTCCGCGAAGAATGTTGCTGGGTTTTCTCCACGTAATGAGTGAATCAAACATGCACAATCAGTTTTCAGCGCCACACAGTCAACGAACACGCACCTTCGGATGCGTTGTTTACTACATATTTGCTATATGATACACCGCGATTTATGCTATGCTAATAGTTTATGCAAATATTGTACAGCCATTAGCCATTATCCAATGAGTAAACAGAAAAAAGAAAGAGAGAGAGAGAGAGAGAGAGAGAAA
>JXWZ01003269.1:0-10008 GCA_000956215.1 Anopheles farauti No. 4 | reverse complement strand
GTGTGTGTGTGTGTGTTTGTATTTTTCTCTTCTTCCGTCACAGACGGACGGAGCTGTTTAATGTGAATTCTAGTGTGTTTGCTAAACAGAAATATTAACTTCATGCAGGTTGCGTGATGTAATTAAACTGGTACGGGCTGGAAGGAAGCTGCTCGCGGCAAAAGACGAGCAAATTTTGATTATGTCGAGCGCAAGCTCTACGTTACTGTTTACATCTGCCAAATAGTGCCTGAAATAAATATTAAATCAATCTTAAGCAGTATGTTATGCTTATGAAGGTTCAAGACGTTAAATTTAACATTTCGGGGTTTACGCAACTCGTTTTGATCTACTTTTGCTTTCATTTATTTGTGTTTTCAACGGTTTACTTACATTAGTAAAATAAATAATCACTGAAACCATTTTTACGACAGATTTTACGAAAATAATTATATTTCTTTTCAACAAAGATATGTAGCGTATACTTTAATAAATAAACTAAAAATTAAAAAAAATCAAATCATCGTTCCCAAGAATCCTTTAAACGTTTGAAAAAAATCGAACTTTTTGCCTCACAAATCCACAGAACAGTCAATGGCGCAGATTTGAAAATACTTTTTTTACCATATTTATTATATTTTCTCTATAAAAAGGACTTCGGAAAATCGGATAAATATAAAAGTATTATTGAAACAAACCAAAACCGGACAACTTCCCAATTTAATTGTATCTGTTTTTGTTTATTATTTTATTTTTTAAATATTTAAAATGATTTTCCGTAAAATAACCCATGTGCACCTTCTCTACCTTCCATAAGTACAACCTAAGGAAAATATTTTCTCATCTTGAGTACAAACATCGAGCAAATATCGCTTCGGTATCGCTAGATATGTAGATGCCAATCATTCGCCATCGCGCATTCAAAATCTCTCCCAATCCCCATCGTTAAAAGGCACGAGGCAGATGTTCAAAAAGAAAAAGCATATTTTCTTTCACTTTCCCCGGACGGGGGTGAAACAAAGAAGGCCGTTTCTAAAACTCAATTTTTTGGTAATACTTCGATAACGAACAGCCCGAAAGCCTCCCGCCGCGTTTCGCTTTGATCGCGTTCGACCGAAAGTTTGCCTCCGAAAGCCCGTAACAAGGCAGGAGCATAACTTTGATATGCATTTCGTGTGCCGGACTGGAAGTTGTGCGTCCGGCTGGGTGCTTAAGCCAATTTTTATCTAGAAACAACCATCCCAACACAAGTCCCGGGGAAGGAAGCGAAAACCGTCGATGGAAACACACGGCCCAGGTAGTTTATTCCGCCGAACGTAAACCTTCTTCGGGGTAAAGTCAGCCAAAAAAAAAAGGTAAGTGACCCAATTTACGACGCAAAGTAGATGCGTCCCTTTACGCTCTGAGGGACTAAGAGCGAAACTCGGGATCGCCAATCGGGACCGGGTGAAAGGATGGAATCATTAGCCTGAGGAATCCTCATATGTTAGGTTTTTCTTTTTCAGCGAGGAAAAGGAAGCTGCCGAAAGAGTCACTTCCAACGCTGTGTGTAAATCTTCTCCAGCTTTCAAAAGGAAAACTTCTTCACGGGCCGGATTTGGGATGAAAGTTATTTTAATTTTCTTTCGTTTTCACACAAATACACGCTAACACACATACGCATACACCAACTCGATATTAGTACAGTTAGTTTCAGTGTTTTTTTCCCCCTGTTCATCCCTAGTCCACTCTCCGTTCCATTATAATTGGAATTTATAAGGGTTTGCGCGGACACCGACCGGTTTTCGGGTTCGCACCGAAGAAAGGCGTTGAAATACGAGAATGACCGTGGCACTAATTTTATCACCATCAAATAACACACGCAAAACGGCTGCATAACGCCGCCCTCCCCCGCCAACCGTGATCGCTATCGTGTCCCATGATCCTTTCAACGGACCGTAGGATTGGAAAAGGATGACGATGAATTAACACACTTCGGTGATGATAAATATTCTCCCACCGAGGTCACCCTTCCGAACCTATCCGAAAGAAAAATCATCGAACATTTCATCGCATCGTTTGCCTGTGTCGTGGGTAGCATAGATGGTGGAGGGAGGGAGAAGGTTCGGGAAAAACTTGCGCATTAGTAAACATTTCCAGTCGTTTTATTAGCCAATCATCAGCTCGTTGGAATGCGTTCGTCGATTTTACCGACCCAACATGATCGGAAGCGTAAAGTAATGATTGATTTCAACCTCATCGCTCAGTTTTCGCTTCTCATCCCGCACCGGTCCCAAACTCGGTCCCTTTCAGCGCCCGACCGGGTACCTTTTTTCAACCGAACGCCCGGGAACAAAGCACAAATTGGTGGTTTTTCCTCGCTGCTTCGGTTCCACTCATTTCAATTTTCTCTTCCAAAAGCACAACATTTGCCCGATTTGCGCTCGACGCCTCCGGACGGGAAGGCTCGTTCGATGCGAGTTAAATTGACTAAATGATGTTTCCATAAAGTATTGCGTTCGTACTCGCTCCTTTCATCGCTTCCCATGGAGGCGTTTTTTTTGCGTGGTCGGTCGGCACTTCCGTTCCACTGCAACGCTTTTTTGTTTGCAGTGTTTTTTTTTTGAATATTCGCCGCAAAGCTCTTTGTTCGACGAACACGGCTACGGACGTACGCTTTTGTTTGCGTCCCGACATTATCAGTTGCGAACGCAAAAACAAATTTTAAGGTTGTTTTTGTTTTCAGCTTGGTTCTGAACTGATTGGTATTTAATCTTCAAAATATTTTCAAATTTAAAACTGTCCACCAAACCAAAGGACATTAATATATTTTTTCAGTGGATAAATACAAATAAATCTCTTAATATAATTTGTTTCAAAATTCCAGATATTCTATCAGCAAAAGGAACATAATGAATAAAAAAAATGCATAAATAACAACAATCCACCGTAATAATTAGGTAGAGTCAAACAGATTTAGAAGAATTAAATACAGCAATTGAGCCCAACATTTTGATTAAAAATATTAAAATTCTTTCAAAACTACAACTATTTGATCATTAATTTGAATTCATTGGATTTCTTAAAATTAATAAATTCTTTTTAAATACATGCAATAAAGAACACAGTTAAAGTGCAGTTTCTACTTCTCGCTGATTTTTTTAGCATCTACAATAGCCACCAATCAATTGTTAGATGAATTAATAATGTTTGGAACGCATCAGAAATCTGAGGAACAATTCACTTTGTACATTCCAGAGGACAACGATTATCTAATAATATTTTAAAATTAATGCTTCTCGTGTTCTTCTATCATGTAATGATTGAACATAATATGATCGTTATTTTCATTACACCGATATAAATGTAGCAGGAAATTCTTCCCTCGTTAAATGTCGCTATGGCTCATTCAAGAACCATCAATCCACTCGGAATGGACCGTTTCCACCGACAGAAACTGACTAATCCGACTCATCTCGTTCGCAATACTTCAGTCCAACAACAGTGAAAAAAAAAACAATTCCTCTCCCTGACTTTAACTTCACGCGATTACCGAACCGCCGGCGATCTCATCATTTATGTCGCAAACGTTCCGTATCGGAGCGAATGTCACTACATCCGTCATCGAAAATCCAACGCAGGCTTCCTCGCATGGTGGTGATGGTGCGCTCGTTATGCGCCACAGTGCGCTCCAACGCTGAAGAGAGGGATTGCATTTCCATGCCAAATGTTGTGAATTCAATTTCACGCTAGCAAACGCAGCAGGATGGACGTGGCGGGGCTGAGCGCTCCCGGAAGTGCAGCGTGCAGTGGCTGTGCTGTCGGTTGCATGAGTGAGTGTGTGCGTGTGTGTGTGGGTGTTTGAGTGGGCAGCGATTTTAATTTATGCGTCAACGTCACTACCGAGACACATAAATACAATTTCCCACAGGTGTCATCATTCAACCTGGGGATGAAAGCTTGTGGGTTGATTTTGTTTTCGCTCTGTTGTCGTTGTTTGTTTGTGGAAAGGTTTCCTGAAAGTGATACTTCAGGGCATTCAGTAGGAGGTGTAGGATAAATATTGGTCAAGCAAAGGAACTTTAATCGTACTAATCTCGACTTTGTTTAAGTGCAAAACTATTTTCATTGTTATTCAAAATCATTTATCTTATTTAACTAAAATCAATATTTACCAATCGTTTGTCCATCAAATTGTTCAAATAAAAAAGGGATTTTCTGTTCAATAAACGATACAAATGTATTCTGTTCAATCGATTGCCTACATTCGGTGTTTAATGCCAATGCGCCTTATTGTATGCAATACACAATACTAAAACCATGCTTTCAGTGCTTGTTTCGTTGTGGTTTATATATCATTACAAATTACGGAAAATGCATTTCTCAACCACAAAAAGCGTTATTTTTCTATTATTTCTTTTCTTTTTTTCCACTCTCTCACGGGAGATGCTTGCAACGGGTCCTCCGGATAAAAACCACGGAATGAAACAAATCAAATTTATGCTGAATATAAACCGAAGCACGTAGGGATGAGACCATCACGGGGAGCACAGAAATACTTGAAAACAAAAAACCAAAACAAACACCACAGGCTGGCATGTAAATTATTCGCCCACGCCTTACGGGTGGTCAAACCCATCGCTATGCACATTACCCGGCCGACAGTCGCGCGAGGGAAAATGATCATCGTCATCATCGTCGTCGTCACCATTTGGTGCATGTTTATGTCGATGCAGTTGCATCATCGTCCATAGAGGAATCGAAATAATACCGAAACAGGATCGGCACGACCAGCAAACCGAAAGGCAAAACAAAACGAACGAAAACAAGCCACCCCGAAGTGGCTAGCTATAAACGGGGTGATGATTTTTCACCAGCAAATGGACGAAACGCAAGTGCATCCGTGCTATACACACCGTGAGGCAAAACAAGAAAACAGCGACAACGTCAGCAGCGATAAAAAAAAGTCGTAGGGAAAATTTATTAAACTCTCAAGTGTTTTTAATTACAAATTGCCTCCGATCGCACGTCGGCGAGAGGGTAAGGGAGGGATTGAGGTGGAGCAGCCGCGAACCGGAAGCGGATTTTCTTTTTCCGCAACATCACTGAACCAAACAACAACAACAAATGTGCGCTTTCGCTGTCGTTTTTCGAATTTTAATACTGTTTACGTTGGATGGTTTTTTTAAACAATTTTTGTTGATGCACCCACCCGCATTGTCACGGAAAGGGTTTGTTTGTTTTGCTTTCGCATTTGCCTGATTTACTTTCGTTTGGCGCTTTCCAAAATGGTTATCAGAACATTTGAATATTCATGACCGGTGGAGAGGAGGGTCGCAGGGTGGGTGGGGAAGAGGAGGTCAGCAGTGAACCAACCGAAAGCTCAATGGGAAGCACGTGGAGCCAAGTGGAGATATCGAACAATCACTACCCAGATCAACGGAAAAGGTTAACAGTTATTGGATATTTTAAAGACGAATAACCAATAATTGAATACTGTTTATTATTGCTGTTCTCGAAGTGTGTGTGTGTGTTATTTCAAGCGAAACGAAACCGGTGGTAGGAGGATTAACACGTGAAGAAGCAATGGGTGTTCACCCACGGGAGGATCAAATTTTATTGCGCTGATTTTCCACCTCCGCATGAAGCAATGGGTTACCCATCGAGTTAAAAAGCGTTTTGTGATGGGTGAGAACAGGTGTAGGTGCTTGATTGTTGTATTTTATCGTTTTGATAAGCTTTTGAAACAACTATTAAATAGTGTTGCCTCCATCTTCCATTAATTGTTTAAGAAATGGCGGAATTGAAATGACAATTTAATTATCTGTGAAAAATAAATTGTTTTCTTTCTGCGGTTAGCGGATTTTTTTTTTCATGTGATGTACGTAATAATGTTTGTTAGCGATAAAAAACGCCAAAATGTAGGCAATTTAGAAGCAAAAGGCATTATGAAATTTGAAAAGCGCTTTGGGCCCCTGAAAACCGGTTGAACGTGAATAAAAATCAGTGTCAAAACAAACATAAATAAAACTAACACTTCCCTAATTCTTCCAGAACACTACAATTCAAAACGCAACATTTTTCGAAAATACACCCGAAAGCCTTAAAAGAAAGATTTATAAAAACAATTTTTTTATACACATAGCCTTAAAGTACTTTGGGAAGCGTAATGAGATTAGAAGTAAATTTAATGGTAATATTTTTAAAGGCAATTTTACATGGCGAAAAAAGTCTTAAGAAAGTTGTATGGAAAAAGGTTAAATAAAAATTATTAATTTCGAATACTTGTAACTAAATCTACTTTAGTCAACTAGTACGACAAAAATAAATACATACAAAAATAAAAGTGACATAATGCAAAATTGTTCTCGGAAGTGTTATAAATAATTTGTATGAAAATAAACAAAATCCCACATGAGATGAATGAATCCACATTCTATTCTTACCTCCGGTCCCGGCACAGAAGTAATTGACTCTAGCACTCAAACATTAATCTCACGCACTGCTCGTGGACAGCCAAATGACAAATTTTTATCGTCTCCAGCTGAGAAAGTGACGTAAAGCAGCGTCACTTCTCACAAATCCACTTCTCCGCCGCTTCGTGGTAAATATGTTTCCAGCCGGAAATCGGCGCATGTGTGTGTGTGTGCTCAAGCATAGTTCGCAGGAAATTATCCTAATACGTCAACCGAACCAACCCCACCGGAGCTGCACCCAAGAAAGCAGCACACTGATTAATTGCGAACGTCTGCCCGGTTGACGCGAACAGTCACGTCCATTCTCACCGTGATATTAGTGACGGCTAAACGACTTCCTCGAATTAATATCTAAGACGTTCCAGTGCTACGAAGAAATACCGTATGGAAGCTGGGCACGGTCTCCACTAATAAGATGGCCGATTTTCCACCGGTTCAACCATCGGACCACGAGAGCGACCGGACGCACTTACTCACCTGATGGTACCACGGCGAAGAAACCTCGTTCGCCATTTCGTATGCAAATCGGGCCCACCCCTTTTCGTGGGAGGAAAACAATTAATTACAAACGGTTCTGGGATGTTAATCCTTCGCTGAGTGTTGGGCGACGACGGTCCTGTCGCACTCGCCCTGTGGCTCGGTCCCTTTCCGTCCTGACGGTACCATCTTTAAACTCGGCTCGGCCACCGTGCTGTTTGCGTCGTAATTTCCTCAATTTAATTTTTAATAACCTTCCTGTCCAAACGGAACGACCGGTCCCGTTCGACCGGCGGACCGAGCGTTGGCTACGAAATGGTGTATTTTCCGAAGATGAAACGCCCCCCTTCGTCCGTGCTTGCATGCAAATAAACGATCAAACTTTTTAAATTAGCTTCTAAATTGTACGTCCCGCCGGTGTCCCGCTGGTCGCGCTGATTCGCTTTAAAACAGCCCGTTTCCGTTGTGAAAAATTGGAAATTAATGTAAAAGTCAGGCGTGCGGGTTGGTTCGGGCGCGCCAGTAAATGGACGTCGTTTGACGGAATTGCAGATGCTTTTTCTACGAGCTGATAGGGATGGGTTGGGTCACTCAAGCGCTGTGTGTCAGAGTTAGTTGGAAATGGAAGCGCAACGATGCAATCGTGCACAGTGAGAAAACAAGAAATGGTGGTAATTTTTTTTTTTTCATAAACCACCAGTTTTGGTTCAATCTTGTCTTTCGTTATTAACACACCGTAGTTTCACCAGTATCGCTATCAATATATAGTTAATAATAAAGAGGTTATTTAAATAAAATAAAGTTAATAAAGAGGTTCATTCAAAACGTTAGAAAGATAAAAAGGGTAAAAAGGGGTTGCCCAGTAACACTTTCACAAGGACTCAAACAGCAATTTTGATAGTCGTGTAAAGCTTACATATCAAACGGTCCACATTCTCTGAACAAGGATTTTCTCAATATTACGCAAAAAACAGGCTTTCGAAGGACCTATATATATAGATAGCATATAAAGTAAATTTGTATTATATTAAGAAAATTTACAAATTATGTATTTAAAATAAAGAAAATAATAAAAGTTTCTACAAAATAATTTTATGGAGATATCACCAGAATTTCATCCCGCTATGCATTTTCGCAGTCCATATAACGACCGTGATGATTCTCTCTTCTAACAAACCGAAGTCGACCAGTCCAACCACGCTTAGAATGGACACGGAACGTGTCCTGTACGTCCGTGTCCTGGTCGACATGAAATTCCGCGCACAGGGAGAGAGAGATCGGTTAAATTACATGCAACATCAAGTGCGGATAATACAATGAATCAACATAAATCTGGTAATGCCAGCGTTCCCCTCGTCGGCATCCCCGCCCGAACGGTGGCAAAAACCCCCTTTTCCCAACCAGCCGGTGAAGGGGGTGCGAAACAGTTACGCCAACGTAAATAGACGCACCAAGCATGATGAGATTTTAAAAACCGATTATCGTTCGGGTGCGTGCGTACGTAGCCGTGCTGATAAATTCTTCCATCATCATGCCCATTCAATACCCCCACCACCCGGTCGGGTTCGGGTTTTCAGCACCAAAATTCACGTTGTAATTATGAGTACGCTATCAGCAGAAAGCAGTGGGAATAAATATTTGAATCCGGGCACCGTGTAGCGTCGGTCGGTGCACGGTTTAAATAGCGGGGAAGGATTTAAGGCAGGGCTTTCGACATGTTTCTGTAGCAGACGCTCTCTCCCCTGGAGTCCGCGTCCTGGTGTCTCTGGCGCTCGTGTTTACTCAGCATAACGTGTGCTGCTGCCGTTGCAACAAAAACCGTGTTGTAGTTTGTTCGGTTCCGTGTCGAGTGTGGCGAATGTGAAATAAATCTTAACCGCGCGCTGGCGCCACGGGTCGTGGCAGCGAGGCAGAGAAACACTCGTGAAAAGCAGCCACAGCAAACGCGACCCGCAACGGTGAAAAGTTACATTTTACACTGCATTACCGCCGTTGCAGTTTCTCTTTCAGCACGCGATTTTTGTGGGGGATTTTGGGGAATCATTACGTCGGTATAAATCACTTCACCGATTGCGAAAAGCCTTCCCCCTTTCTTTTGGCCTGCTGCTCGATTTATCTGCTGGAAATCATCTCATTTCCGGCCCCGTTCGGGTTTGTCCCCGGATCGCAGTTGGTTACTGATCAAACAGAGTTCACTAACTGGAGATATCGACGACTTTGGCATCATAGAACTGGAACCGTCGGGGGCGTTTTTTTTCCATTGCAGCGGAAATTTAATTTCCCACCGAACGCTTCAAATCCGAACAATCTCGAGACGTTCAATATTGTCGTACGCGGCAAAACGCTCCGCTAGGCCTTCTACACGAGTGTTCGTGCCCTTTTCCATCGTGAGTTTGACTTGGAAGCAGCATTCCAACGTTTCGTTCGATCGGTTGAGACGTTCTCCGGTACATCTTGTTGCCTTTTTCGTCTCACAACAACGCGCTACAGTACAAAGCACGGAAACTACCCCAAAAAAAGAAAAAAAGCACACCCCAACCTTGAGTGATTGTCACTTTTGGCAGTCAGTTTCGTCCCACGCCGGCAATCGAATCGTGTATCCGGCGACTTCTGCCCCGCATCCTGCCACGAAATTGATCCCCGGGATAAAAGGTGTTTCTGTGTCGAACTGCAGGAAAGGGAAATTGTTTTTATTTGATACGCCGTGCGCCTTATATGAGCGAAAAGATGAAGAAAGAAAGTCGTGATGGCCTATCCGTCGGCGGAGACCGCGACAGATGGGGTAAAAAACAGCGCAAGTAATAATTCTTGAACGCGCGCGACCTCTTTTGGTTGCCCCGTTAAAAAGCGGGGTTCGGAAACACTGAAACGATCCACTCATTCTTGACTGTCTTAAAAATACATGCTCCACTCCCGAAAGAAGCGGGAGCGCCCTCCTTAAGCTAGAAAATGCCGGTTTCGCTTTCCAGGCACGTTCGAGCGCCGAAAATGGTCTGCTCGATTCGCATGCAGTGCAAAAAGAAAACACCAAAAAGCGAAAGTCCACATGGGAGTAGCAGCGTTGCTGGGTGCTGCTAGACATCGGGTTTCATTCACC